>CM060114.1:27600303-27837803 GCA_030522415.1 Channallabes apus
AGTAATCAATGTAGCCCGTTACTTATAACATTAGTTTTAAAAACGTAGTTTAAAAAACATGCGCAGCTTTTAAACAATACAAACTAACTTCAAATACAAGAGTTTAACATGTAACTGAACAGCACGTATGTGAATGTACAGTATATGCATGTATGCCTGTCAAAAAATATAAATATCATTTAGTCTTTTGTTCATCACCACTCACCTCCACGCTAAGACAAACACAACTGGAAAGGGAGGAAGGCCTTCGCTTCTGCAGCTCTCTGCCTGTCTGTGCTACAGTACACTGATGTGCTGCTTAAAAATTTTTTTTTTTCATTTGACAGGGAAGCTGTGTGCAAACAGAAAACAGAATAAATGTACATGTATATTCATTTATTTAAAAAGAAAAATAACTGACAATTTTTTAAAATCCATTCAATGATCTGTTGAATCATCCTATTCAATATTCAATACTGTACCTTGATCCCATACTGTTATGGTCCATGGGTACATGTTATCTCAGTTTTTATCTTTGTGAAGCATAAAAAGATATTAGAAATGTGATGAAATAGTTATCTAAAATGTCAACAGCTGTTGTTTAAACTGAAAAAAGGAAGTTCACCAAATTTCACAACCAGCAACTGCAGTTAAACAACTATGCATCAGCAGTTTGGGAGGTAGAAGGAATAGTGGGGTAGGATAACGTACAGTATTAACACATATCTTTGTAGTTATAAAATCGGGCTGAACAGACAAACAGATTTATATACAGTGGGAAAGTATTCAGACCCCCTTTCATTTTTTACTCTTCAATATATTGCAGCCATTTGATGAATCATTTAAGTCCATTTCCCCCCTCATTAATGTACACACGGCACCCCATATTGACAGATTTATTAAAAAAGAAAATATTACATGGTCCTAAGTATTCAGATCCTTCGCTGTGATACTCATCTATTTACCTCAGATGCTGTTCATTTCTTCTGATATCGTTGAGATGGTTCTAGACCTTCATTTAAGTACAGCTGTGTTTAATTATCCTGATTGGATTTGATTAGAGATGCCACACACCTGTCTACAGAGGTGGAAAGAGTAATAAAATTTTGTACTCAAGTACAAGTACTGTTACTTCAGTGAAATTTTACTTAAGTACAAGTAAAGTTACCCTTATAAAAATCTACTCAAATAAAAGTAAAAAGTAGCTCATTAAAAAATTTACTCAGAGTAAAAGTTACCGAGTTACTTTTTTATTTAAATTTTTTTAACAGTGGGGGTGATTCTTTTGCTGAATTGTTTTGCCCTTGGGTGTTTCCATGTTCACTCTTATATTAACAGATTATTGTTTGTGTTTAAATGTTTGCTGTGGGTGTCGATTGTATATTGATCTGGCTCTGCTTTTTTTGTTAAATATAAAAAATAAAAAAAAAACCACACACAGCGGGGGTGGGATGAGGCATTCTAGCATAGTTCAAAAAAGATGAGCAGATATAAATCTCAAACTAGTTGTTTTTAACTGAAGGAACACCTTTGCATAATAAAGCTGTTGTCTTTCTTGTGCTTGAAAATCAAATTGGTCACTTAAATATGGTGTTACGTCCCAGTCTAGGGCCATACAGCAAAAGAATGGTTCAGGTTTCTATTTTAAACTGTATGGAAATGGTGGTATATGGCAGAAAGAACTAGATCCAATCATTAACTGATGAAATAATGAGGTTTGTATATACTGTACAAACACACACAACAGGAGGAGGAGGATCAGATTCAGGATGGACCCAGGCCAAAATAATAAACAAAATGGTATTTATATTTAGTAGGTAGATTACCTGCAAAAAGAAACAACAACAAAAAAAACCCCAGAAACAAAAATACAGGTACCTTCCCAGCCTCCCTAAACCAAAAACAATGAAATTATCTACAAATATATACAAAGATCAACCAAACCAAAGGGACAAAGCAATAATCAAAGTCAATTGGAGGCAAAAAGTCAAACCGGAATACACAACCAAATATCAAAACGCCAAAATCACAACCTCTTTCCTCTTTCCCGCGTCTCTCTCCGCTTTATATTGTATATGGTCGCGCTAGTCGATGACGTCACTCAGGGCGGAAGCGACCGTGTGGAAGGTCAGGTAGATGCCGATGTCAGAAAACCTGGAGTGGAGTCTGGAGCGGCGCGCGACCAGGACATGATACACACACGCGGCGCAATGGAGCATTTATACAAAGCATAATATTTTCATTATTTTAGCATTTTCATTCATTTATTTTTTACTCAGTAGCGAATATGATTTAAAATGTAGCGAATTACAATACTTCAAACAAAACGTACTTAAGTAAAAGTAAAATTACAGATTTTTAAAACTACTTTAAAAAGTAGAAATACACAAAAAAACTACTCAATTACAGTAACGCGAGTAAATGTAATTCGTTACTTTCCACCTCTGCCTGTCTATATAAGACCTTACAGCTCACAAAGCATGTCAGAGCAAATGAGAATCATGGGGTCAAAGGAACTGCCTGAAGAGCTCAGAGGCAGAATTGTGGCAAGGTACAGATCTGGTCACGGTTACAAAAAAAATTCTGGTGCACTTAAGGTTCCTAAGAGCACAGTGGCCTCCATAATCCTTAAATGGAAGACGTTTGGGATGACCAGAACCCTTCCTTGAACCTTCTCCAGAGTGCTAAGGACCTCAGACTGGGCCAAAGATTTACCTTCCAAAAAGACAAGAGAGGATCCCCAAATCCAGGTGTGAGAAACTTGTTGCATCTTTCATAAAAAGATGTATTAGAGCAAAAGGGTGCTTCTACTAAATACCGAGCAAAGGGTCTGAATACTTACAGTACCATGTGATATTTCAGTTTTTCTTTTTTAATAAATCTACAATTTTAATAAATGTTAATTCTGTGTTTTTCTGTCAATATGGGTGCTGTGTGTACATTAATGAGGGTAAAAAAATTTACTTAAATGATTTTAGCAAATGGCTGAAATATAACTGAGTAAAAAATGTAAGGGGGTCTGAATACTTTCCATACACATTGTAGGTGTCATCAGTCACTGTAGTGACCTCACTTGAAATGAATTATTTTGTTTTACATCTAATTTTAACATTTTTAATTTACAACATTTAAGTACTGTAGGCGTTTACATAAGCTGTGGTAACATCATACCCCCCCTCCCCCCGCCAACCATATTTCAAATGTCCAGTCATGTCTTGACACGATTGTAATCTACTTTGACCAAAAAAAAAAAAATTTAAATGTACCTTTTTTTTTTTTTCCACTGTAATGTGAGCAAATGCAAACTTTAAAAAAATGTTTAATATTCATTTTCTATACTTTTGAGGTGTAAGCAATAAGATAATTTACTTCTTACTACCAAGGACTCAAACTGTGTTGCATAGTGCAATCAAGGTTGTTTACATCTGCATATAGTAGCTTGATTGGTTATTTATAACTATTCAAATATGAATTCCTCAGATACACGGCATACAGGGCAAAAAAAACTCTAGACATATTTACTCATTTTCTTGACTTTTGCTTTTACATTTAATTACATGAACTATTACTAAGAGTAAAATTGCTGTTTAACTCAGTAAAATCTACTCAGTAGGGAAGGCCGGGCTTCTTGTCACATTGTTTTAATTAGCACCATCTTGTCGTGAAAATATAAAGTGGAATACTAGTTTTATACCTCTACATTGTCTGTCGTATCCCGTCTCTATAAAAAGAAAACCACACTGTTAACTGAAGTGAGCACCAATTTGGCTTTTTTAACATTCAAAAGTAAAAAATAGTGTGTGTGGCAAAAAAAGAAACGCCCCTTTTTCAGGACTGTGTATTTCAACAATAATGTTGTACAAATCCAAATAACTTTACAGATCTTCATTGTAAAGGGTTTAAACAATGTTTTCCATGCATGTTCAATTAATCATAATCAATTAATTAACATGCACCTGTGGAATGGTCGTTAAGACCTTAACAGCTTACAGAAAGTAGGCATTTAAGGTCACAGTTCTAAAAACGCAGGACACTAAAGAGACTTGTCTACCGACTGTGAAAAACACCCAAAGAAAGACGCCCAGGGTCGCTGCTCATCTGCGTGAACGTGCATTAGGCATGCTGTAGGGAGGCATGAGGACTGCTGATGTGGCTAGGGCAATAAATCGCCATGTCCACACTGTGAGACGCCTAAGACGGTGCTACAGGGAGACAGGAAGGACAGCTGATCATCCTCGCAGTGGAAGACTACGTGTAACAACACCTGCACAGGATGGGTACATCCGAATATCACACCTGCGTGACAGGTACAGGATGGTCACAACAACTGCCCGAGTCACACCAGGAACACACAATCCCTCCATCTCACAGCAAGAACTGACAAATCTGGTCCAGTCCATGAGGAAGAGATGCACTGCAGTACTTCAAGCAGCTGGTGGCCACACCAGATACTGACTGGTACTGACTGATTTTGAGCCTCCCTTCATTCAGTGACACATTGTGAAACATTTTTAGTTTGTCTTATGGTGTTGACTCTTTTAGTGTTCATACAAATATTTACATATTAAGTTTACAGAAAGTAAAAACAGTTGAACGTCAGAGGACATTTTTTTTTTGCTGAGTATATTTTTAGTAATCTTCTAGTTGTTAAATGTAATGTACCACTTTAAGATGTACAGTAGCTAACGTTAGCAAAGATGGCAGTTTGGAGTAAGTTGTCAAACCAACCAATCAATTCCAAAAGGCATTTAGCCATACCCAAAAGCTTGTCCAAGAAAACTAGCCCACCAACTGAAACAACAAAAAACTGCTATTTTCACTGACACACCAATAAAGAAGACACTTTAGTTTGAAAGGCAAGCTCAAGGTAAAAAGCATCCTACCAAAGTACTGATGATGGGTAACCAAATCTAAAATACAAAAGAAGCAAAAGTCAGGGAAATAGCAGAAGGCTGGTATAATAGACTCCAGATGCCTCTTCATCAGATGAAGATGAGTACCTCACTGTCTAGGAGAGACTTGGGTCCAGTGCATAAAATGCAAACAGTGGGCTCATGTGTGCCGGAAGTGTGATTCTGACGACAAGTCTGACTAGTGTGGTTTGGCTCATGGTTTGACATTTTGTTTGAGCGTTTCACAGGTTTTATTTGAAAATTTGACTGAATTGTTTTTCAGTTGTAGTTGGTAATGATTTAATGACCACATTCTAAGATTTCTTCAATTTCAGTGATTAATGAAGCTTTCTCTGTAGCTAAATGTAATGGTGAATGTGAAGTAAATAAAAAATAATAATTTTTAGGATTAGGGTTATAATTGAAATTTGAGTCAAATTCAAATTTTTCAAATTCAAATTCAAATTTTATCTGTCACATACACAGTCATACACAGTATAATATGCAGTGAAATGCTTACACGACCGCCAGTGACCTTAAAAAGAAAATAAAAGCTTGTACGTAAAATAAATAGTCAATAAAAAGGAAATACTAAAGAAATAAATTTAACTAGTAAAATTAACTGTACAATAAGGGCATAATAAAATATTGCAAAATATAGAAATATAGGGTAGATAGAGTATATATGTATATAGAATTTAAAGTATCAGTGGTTGTGCAAATATGCATGAAAGTGACTAATGAAAGTGACTAATGAAAGTGACATGTGCAATTGTCCAGATGTATAAATATTTAGTGCAAGTGTGTATGAATGTGTCCATGATTGTCCAGTCAGTGTTGTGAGCTTAAAAAGATGTTATTAGTCCTGTGTGGAGGTGTGATTGAGAGACCTTATCGCCTGTGGGAAGAAGCTCCTCCTCAGCCTCTCTGTGTTGGCCTTTAGGGAGCGGAATCGCTTCCCAGACCGCAACAAAGAGAACAGTCCATTACTGGGGTGACTGAGGTCCTTCATGATCTTCCTGGCCTTAGTCCAGCACCGCTTGCTGTAGATCGAGTGCAGGTCAGGGAGCTCAGTGTGGATGATGCGCTCGGCTGATCGCACCACCCTCTGTAGAGCTCGTCTGTCCTGCATGGTGCTGTTCCCGAACCAGGTCGTGATGTTTCCCGTCAGGATGCTCTCTATGGTGCAGGAGTAGAAGTTCCTGAGCACCTTGGAGGGCAGTCTAGTCTCTCAAGCGTCTGAGGTGGTAGAGACGCTGCCGGGCTTTTTTCACCACGGTGTTGATGTGACAGGACCATGACAGGTCCTGCGTGATGTGAACACCGAGGTACTGTATCTGAAGCTGTCCACTCTCCACTGGGCTCCTGTTGATGACGGGGGACTGGTAGTTGCTCTCCTGCTTTGTACTAAAGTCCACTGTCAGCTCCTTTGTCTTACTGACGTTCAGGAGTAGATTGTTCCTCTGGCACCAGTTCTCCAGATTTCCAATCTCCTCTAGGTAGTCCGACTCATCATTGTTGGTGATCAGTCCGACCACGACGGTGTTGTCAGCAAACTTGATGATGGAGGTGGAGTTGGTAGTGGCCACGCAGTCGTGGGTGTACAAAGAGTACAGCAGGGGGCTCAGAACACAACCCTGGGGGGGGGCTCCAGTGCTGAGAGTGAGTGTAGCTGAGACATGTCCGCCCATCCTTACTGCCTGTGGTCTGCCAGTCAGAAAATTGGAGATCCACTGACATATAGATGAGCTGAGTCCCAGGTGCTCCAGCTTGGTGGTGAGTGTGGAGGGAATTATGGTATTAACAGCAGAGCTGTAGTCGATGAAGAGCATTTTAACATAATTCCCTTTCCTAGTGTCCAGGTGAGTGAGTGATGTGTGGAGGAGATGAGAGATTGCATCGTCTGTTGAGCGGTTCTGACGGTATGCAAACTGTAGTGGGTCCAGTGTGTCGGGTAGTGAAGAAATGATGAAGTCTCTGATAAGGCGTTCAAAGCACTTCATCACTACTGAGGTGAGGGCTACAGGGCAATAGTCATTGAGGGAAGCAGGATGTGGTTTCTTCGGGACAGGAACAATGATGGACTCTTTGAAGCATGTGGGGATCACCGACTGAGATAAGGAGATGTTGAATATCTCAGTGAACACAGGTGCTAGCTGGTCTGCGCAGGATCTGAGGATACGACCTGAGATGCCGTCTGGTCTTGCTGCTTTCCTGGTGTTCACTCTCCTGAAGGCTCTCCTCACGTCGTGCTCGGAGATGATGAGCGCGTTCCCGGTGCTGGCAGTGTCTTCCTGTCTGCAGCCGTTAGCACCGCTAGCATTAGTGCCGTTAGCATTAGCGCCGTTAGCATTAGCATCGCTAGCGTCTTTAGCTGCAGCCTCGAAGCGAGCATAGAAGGTGTTGAGCTCGTCTGCCAGAGTCGCGTCCGCGTTCGTCATACCGGATGTTGGTGCTTTATAATCCGTTATTGTTCTCAGTCCCTGCCACAGGCTCCTAGAGTCACTCTGTTGAAGCTATGACTCTAGTTTTCTCCCGTAGCGCTGCTTCGCCTCTTTCACCGCTTTCCGCACGTTATATGACGCAGCCTTGTACGGTTCCATGTCCCCCGACGCAAGTCCCGTGTTGTAGGCAGCTGTGCAAGATCTCAGAGCGTCGCGGATGGTTTTATCCACCCACGGCTTCTCGTTGGGAAACGTTCTGATAGTCCTTTTCTCCACCGTATCGTCAACTAGCTTCCCAATAAATCCCACAACCGCTTCCGTAAACACGCTGACGTCATCATCTGAGCTGTTTCTGAACATGTCCCAATCTGCGTCATCGAGTGCGTCCTGTAACGCGGCCACTGATTGGTCCGTCCAGCGCGCGACCTCCCTCTGAACCGGAACTTCCTGTTTCAGCCTTTGTTTATATTTTGGCATGAGGAAGATGGCGGCGTGGTCGGATTTACCAAACGCTGGACGAGATTGTGCCTTGTAACCGTCTTTGACCGTGGTATAACAATGGTCCAGTGTCCTTTCGCCCCTGGTGGGGCAGGTGATGTGCTGATAAAAGTTCGGCGCTGCTCGTTTGAGGTTGGCACTATTAAAGTCCCCCGCCACAATGAGTGCAGCGTCCCGGTGTTGTGTCTGGTGCTGTGTGAGTGCCTCATGCAGCTCGCATAAGGCAGTTTCAGTGTCTACTTGTGGTGGAATGTAAACGGCACTGATTATGACCGATGTGAACTCCCATGGAAGATAAAATGGACGACAAATGATGGACAGTAGTTCCAGATTTGGTGTGCAGGAGCGTGTAAGAGGAACAACGCTCGCGCTGTTGCACCAGCTGTTGTTCACCATTAAGCACACGCCGCCTCCCCTTGACTTCCCCGAGTCCCGCGTCCTGTCCATGCGGTGAACCGAGAAGAACTCGGCTGGTTGTATGGCACCGCTGGGTTCAGCCATGTCTCGGTGAAGCAGAGAAGGTTGCAGTCCCGAATGTCTCTCTGGAACTTTATCCTGGCCCTGAGGTCATCAAGTTTGTTCTCCAGTGACTGGACGTTGGCGAGCAGGATGCTAGGCAGAGGTGTGCGGTGTGCACGGGCTCTGAGCCGGTTCCTCACTCCAGCTTGTCTCCCTCGAGGCCTCCGCTTCGCGTCGCGTCCATTGTTCTCCCTCAGGATCTCACTCGGCCAGCTCGGATCCGGAGTTAAAAACGTCGAATTGTGAGTACATTGTATACCAATAGAAACAAGAGTGTCTCTATCATACCTAATGTACTCAAAGGTGATGATTTTGCCGATTTTAAAACACTGAAAACTAACTTAAAGAACAAAAACAAACAAAAGGTGGTCGGAGCCGACCTCACCGGCGCCATCTTGTATTCACATCGTGATATTATCAAAGTGAATAATTTCCTCCAGACTCCAGAGCTGTTAAACAGGTCATGACCAAACTATAATGGATTGAGTGTTGTATCGTTATCAAACACTATATAAACAGGGTCAAAGGGGCATGTTTCAATTGCAAACTTGATAAACGCACCATACAGTAATTGATTAAACAGCAGTTCTAGCAGGGCATTTCTGTCTACTCAAACACAAGTCATATACATAAGTGAGTATAACCATTTGTATTCAGTTCTTGTGAGAGCAGTTGGTCAGAGCTGCTATATGAACTAATACTTTACTACAGTATATTGTAAAATATATCCCTTTATTTATGAATGTGTTACCTTTAAAGTTGTCATTTTCAAGTAGCTTTAAATGATAATTGCAGTGACCAGTACATTTCCACCAACTATGAAGTTTTTGGTTTTCCTTCATTTTGTGAGCCATACAGTATAGCATTTGCAAGGCAAACTAAGGCTGAATCCCATTTCTATTTTCTACCCCTTCCCCTTCCCCTTCCCCTACCCCTTCCCCTTCCCCTTGTCCCTTGAAACGAAGTGGAAAGGGGAAGGGTTTAAATTTTTCCCCTAAGAAATGGGACACCACTACAACACTGTTATACGTCATCATACGTTGTCACTAGTTCCTAATGTTACGTTAAAGGACATGCGCCGATGTTTATCACACATTGCAATAAGAGAGAGATTACTCACTCCCAAAGTATTTTCGCGCCGTATTTCATCCCTATACATAATATAAATTATAAAAATATATAAAAATAAAATATATATTTGTAATATCGTGCAATCGGTGCTAGCCGCTAGCAAACTTTAGCGATTTTTTTGCAAACATTTCTTTACAGAACATCACCATAAACACAAACACAAGACTAGAGGTAATATACATATAATGAAAACTTGTCATAAAAATCTTTATTTATGGCAAAAATTTACATTTATGGGTCTGTTTGCTCGAGTGAGCAGCCATGTTGAAAATTTCGCTTAGCCCTTCGTTTGAAGTGAGGTCCTGAAAAATCTTCGTTTGGAGGGCTATCTGGCCCTTCCCCTTCCCCCTCCCCCTCCAACCAAAAGAGAAATGAGACACCCCTACCCCTTCACGTGAACGCGCCAAACGGAGGGGTAGGGCTATGTGAAGGGGTAAGGGGTAGAAATGGGATTCAGCCTAAGGTATTTGTGTTGGTTATGACAAAGGTTTACAAAGGCAGCCTTTGTCTGCTCTGTTCAATATACAGTACACGTTCTCCAAATCAAAAAATCTGAAAGAAACAAGGTCACTTATTCCTTCAGATGAATCTGTAGAGGATCTGACCTCAAATGAAACAGAAACAAGCATGTGTTGATACTTTGATATTTTACAGAGTGCCTGTCTGAGTTTGAAAATTGTTAAAGCTGCAAGAACAAAATATTTTCTAACTTGATTGAAATTATTTGCCATGGGTCAAGAGTCACATTGAGCACACACAACACTGACATTTAACCCCATCATTCCTCTTCCAAGATTTGCAAATTGTGACGGCTTCTTTAGATCTTTTTTTCTTTCAGGTTATTAAAAAAAGTGCACCTGTTTTTTCTCACTTTAATGAAAACAAAAGCAAAGTTTACTATGACTTAAAAAAAAAAAAAAGTTTAATATCCATTCTCTATACTTTTGAGGCTCATGCAGTAAGAATATTTACTACTTGCTGCAAAGGAACCAAATTGTGTTTAATATTGTAATTAAGGTTGTGTTTACTTCTGCATAGCTCAATTGGTTATTTATAACTGTTCAAAGATTATTACCATGGATACACAGCACGAAATAACTGGATAGTTCTGCCAGTTGTCAGCTGTGTAAACTGAAAACCTCTCCACTAGGCATATTTACTTTGGCTTTTTTACTTTAGAAAAAAGTTATTTTCTTGATTTCTACAGCCATATTTTTTGTTCCCTGAGCAACTTGATTATCACATGGCAAGGTGCCCCATCAGGCTGAAAAAGGCATTGTTTGTCACTAAACTGTTGGGATGTTGGCATGACACAAGGCTGATGGTAGCACGCACCTTTTCTTTTCCAGGCAAACTTTTTTTTCTAGATGCCCCACACATCAGAGAAAATGACTTTACCCCAGTCTTCAGCAGTCTAGTTCCTATACCTTTTGCAGAATATCAGTCTGTCCTTGATGTTTTTCCTGGAGAGACATGGCTTCTTAACTTATATACGTAAGTCACTCATCAGTACCATCAGTCCTGTGTCATGCCAACAGTAAAGCATTCCTTTGGGCTCACTCACAATTTTGCCTAAGAACACAGCCACGAATAAAGAACGGTTAAAAGAAATCATTTAAGTCACAAAGTGATATTTTCAAGAAAGAACAATTTCCAGAGAACTTCAGAGCCGTTAGAGACTTCATGGCCCAATTACTATTACATTATAATACATTTTATTCAATTAAACTATTAAATGGAATATAATTTAATAGGGACAATTTTACAACAAATTGAGATGCACTACATACTTGACAGAGAAGATGAAGGATTAAAACTATTGACTATTATATGATAGCTGTGTTTTTCATCAACTTCTGTGAAACACTACTTAAATAATGTTCTCACTAAAATTCTAATGCTGTGATTTGTCACCATTCTCTGCAAAACTTGACCTTGTCCCCTGCCAGCTGTCCAACTACAGGTTAATATCAAAACACCCCTTTATCGCTAAGATCCTGGAAAAGATAGTAAGGCAACAACTATGTTCATATCTACATAGAAATAGCATACACAAACTGTATTAATCTGGATTTAGGCCTCATTAAAGTTACAGTAGTAAATTACCTCCTGTTGGCCTGTGATCACAGTTGTCTCTTTGATTGTGTTCAAACGTAGTGCTGCTTTTGACAACATTAATTATAGTATTCTCCTTCACAGATTAGAAAATAAGAATTAAGGGAACAGCCCTCTCCTGGCTCAGATCCTATTTGATTGATTGTTACCAATTTGTAGATTTAAATGGTGACTACTCTACAAGTTCTCAAGTGAAGTTTGGTGTTCCACATGGTTCAGTTTTAGACCCACTGCTGTTTTCTCTTTACATGCTCCCTCTGTGCAATATAATTTGTAAGCATTAGTTTTCACTATTATGCTGGTGACACAAAGTTATATGCCTTTCTGTTCCATCAAATGCCACAGTAAAAAAATAAAAAATCATTCTTACATCTCAGAACATAAAATTTCACATATTTTAAAATACTACTTTTGACATACAGTATAAAGCATTAAATGGTTGCGTGCCACAGTACCTGAGGGAACTGCTAGTGTCTTACAATCCATTTAGAACGGTTTACCCTTGCTTGTAATAAGTAGGCGGGTCAACTATTTGGACTGCTACAGTTAAAACAGTGTCACTCCTTCTGTCTACTTGAACACAAGTCTTATACATGGTAAGTATAACCATTTGTACATAGTTCTTCTTAAGGTCAGATAATTAGAACTGCTACTGTATATGAACTACTATTTTACTATACTGTAGGCCACAATTTTAAATGTGTCTCTTGCCTTGTAACGTGCATGGAATGCGCATGTTTTTTTTTTTTTTTTTTAACAGCATCTTTATCTAGGTGAAATGTTAGACCAAAATTATGTGGCAGCCTATTTTTAATGTTTTGTTTATTTTGTTGAGTTTATAGACTACTGAAAGTTGTAGTTTTAAAGTAGCCTTAAGATATGAATTTTTGCAAACCAGGAACTCCATGTCTCAGTAATTTTTGTTCATCGTATGGTCAGATAAAAGTGCATTTCTACAACCAATAAAATGTGTTTTTGGACAGCATATGTTTGCTCTATGACCACCAGTTATGAGCTAACAATCATACAAAGACACTCTTACAAAAGCAGACTTTCTGTCTTGTTTGTTCAGGAAGTTAATGTTTCTATGACTAAGTGAGCTACAGGTGCTGAATTTAGCACCATAAACACTGGTATTTATCCCCATCATTCCATGGCCAAAATATGCAACTTGTGACTGCTAATAAAAATACTGATGTTTTTATTAAGAAGATTGCTGATATTAGAACGAACATTATCCCTCCTCCACATGTTCAGTGTCGGGTCTGTTTAGTTCCTGTGTACTGGGTTATTTCTCGATTGAACACACCATTTAAATACTTTGCTTTTGTGTTTTGTTTGGTGTTGCATCTGTTCATCTTGCTGGTTATTTCCTTGTTTTTTTTATTTGTATGTTTATTCCATAGTTTTTTTGCATTCATTTTTAATTGTATACACATGCTTGTTATGAAGCAAATCGTCTGCACTTACATTGCACTTACTGCTCTTATATTGTTCCTTGCTGTCTCATTAAAGACATCTTTGATGCCATTGAAGCTACTGTAGTATGCCCATTATCCTTAATTGGTGCATGAGACAGATGTTGTCCCAGTTGATTTTAAACATATGTCATACAGCCACTTTTATATAAAAAAAAACCCAACTCTGCACTGCATACAGTAGCACAGAGCTTGTGGAGTTGACATCATGCTGCGTGTCAAAGAGAACATGCAAACTCCACACACACATACCCTTGACCATGGAGGTTCCTCACTTATTCTCACTGAAATCTTTTCCCTTTACTTTTCATATCTTCTGCACTTTTATTCATGCTTTGTGTGTTTCTCTCTTTTCTTGCTTTAATGTACTGATAAAACAAAATGAGCCACTTGATGATCTCTACAATTTTATTACTTTAAAAGCATGCATATGTATATTAGTTTTTTTTCCCCTCCCTATTACTGTAGATAATCGGCTCAGCAAGAACGATGATTGGCTGTGTCAGACTGCTCTTAACATTCATCATGGTCACGTCTACGGTGACAGGGGTATCATGGATTGTGCAAGGTGAGCCAGTATGAATTTACAGAATTTGCTAAGTGACAGTTTATTCAGACATAACATAACAAACATATCCTTACACTCTGTGGCACTTTAAGTGTGTACAGGAAGTCACTTTCAGTGATCCTTCAGCACTAAAGGAGGTGACGCCTTCAATGCTGACACTGCTGAGGTGTTATTGAAGACCAGGTTGCTTTGATAGCAGCCTTCAGGTCACCTGAATGGATGGGTTGGGTGTTTCTCTTCTTCTTGATAATGGCCCACAGATTCTCTGGTTCAGGTCAAGCAATTTTGCTGGCCAATAAAGCACAATAATGTCATTGTCAGCAAACCAGTAAAAGGAAATTTGGCATGTCCATTAAGCCCCATATGTGGCAGGATGTCATGTGCTGGGCACTCTGCTGCCACCATTGACTTTTATCAGTGACTTGTTGCATAGGCATATCCATAGGATCGGAGTGTGCCGGCTGGAGAATAATGGTTGGTCGCATGGTTAGACCATCATTGCATGCAAGAGAACAGACTAAAATAAGCCTCTCCCTCTCTCTTTTTCTCAGGAACCGACTGCACAAAAATAAAAACAACTTCCCCAGATGCAAAGAGTGGGATTTATACCATTCATCCATTTGGATTAAAAAACCCTATCAAGGTATCATTTTCTGAATAGTCCAATTAATAATAACAGTGTAGTGTAGATATAAATAATATATAAAACTAGCCAATGATAAATATTCTGTACAGTACATGTTTACTTTAATCAATCATGTAGCATTGCACTTTACTCATCGTATCTACATGTTTTGAATATTTCTACTGTGATTTGTAGGTTTACTGTGTGATGCGAGAGGACGGAGGATGGACTGTTATCCAGAGGAGGTCTGGTAAAAAGGTTTCCTTTGACAGGAACTGGGAATTATATAAGAATGGATTTGGAAATATTCACAGTAGGTGTTCTTTATTAGACATAACCCACATTATTGTTTTGTCGTTCAGCTGCTCTGGCCATAGCGGGATTGTTGATCGTGGCTTTAAAACGGATGCCGTTCCTGATGCGAACTCTCAATTTTATTCAACCTTGGGACTAGCACTGCATCTAGGTGTAGGCATCGGGTGGTAATTAAACCCTGGCCTTCTACATGGCAGACGAGAACCCGATCACTGAGCCACCGGTTCCCTAAAATAAACCACTTTTTTTATAACCTTTTTATAGCAGTAATGAGGACTGAACATTGTTATAATATTTCTGTATTTATAGTGTACATAAATGTTTGGCACTTGACAGTTATTATTTTATTCTACCACAGTACAGGGTATGCCCAAATTTGGTACAGGAATTGCACTCAACCTCCTTCTAATATATTGGCAAATTAAATTGTACTTTTAAAAATGCATATTTTATAGTACTGGCTCATTTTGATTGTTGACCTTGATACAGATTCAGGCATTTTTGATGTTCCTGAGCTCGCAATAAGAATTGTTTTTGCCTTGTGTATAATTGGAACCGCTCTTACCTTCACTATTAATGTAACAGTGACAGACCTCACACACAGGGTAAAGTATAAACAATGAGTCTTTTTTGAAATCAGGCAAAGATATGGCAAGGGGTGGCTTCGGCTAGTTAGCCGGGAGGCTAGGTTAGCACGTCCGCTAGTGGGTGGCAATGCTAACTTGGTACTCCGTCCCTTTGGATTTCTAAGAGAGAGAGAGAGACTAGAGTTATGACCTGGGTCCTTGGCACGATCCGGCGGCGGTCCAAACCGCGGATACAGGGAGTTTTCCACTCTGGAGCTGCGACAGGACGACCCTTCTGGAAACAGAGAGAATGGTAAGTAAACTGGATATTCAGAAACGATTCTTGACTTGCCCGTTGCGTGTAGGGTCCACACTCTGCAAACGAGCCCAGACGTTGACTGTGGGATGGTGTGTGGCCTTTATACTCTTGTAGATTGATGTCAGGTGGTTGTGATTAGTACTCGGGTGACAGGGGGCGCTGTGTTGGGTTTGGTTCGGAGCCTGGTTCGACTGTGACATTACCCCCCCCCTCCACGACCCTCTCCTGAGGGTTGACCTCTTCGCCGCTTAGGTGGTCTGCCCCGTCCTCGGGGTGCTGGTTGATTGGGGTGCGAATTGTGGAACTCCTCCAACAACGTGGGGTCCAGAATGTCGTTGCGGGGTACCCAAGATCTTTCCTCTGGTCCATATCCTTCCCAGTCCACCAGATACTCTAGCTGACCACCTCGGCGTCTGGAGCTCAAGATTTCACTTACTTGGTAAATGTTCCCTTCGTCGACGATGAGTGGCGGAGGGGGTGTTTCTTCAGGACCAGGCTCTGGGGAAGTAATGACAGGAGTTCGGTATGGTTTTAGCAGAGACACATGGAAAGTGGGATGTATTCTTAAATGTGGTGGTAAGTGAAGTCTGTATGTTACCGGGTTCAGTCTCTCTACTATCTCATAAGGACCGATATACCTGGGGCTGAGCTTCCTGCAGGGCAGTCGTAGACGCATGTCCTTTGTGGAGAGCCATACCTTGTCGTCTGGTTGGAATATTGGAGCCACGGATCTGCGTCGGTCGGCGTTTGAAGTAAATCGTCGTACTGCCCTCTGTAAGTGGTGATGGGCCTCCTCCCAGACTCTCTCGCTCTCTCTAAACCATTAATCGACTACAGGGAGGTCTGACTGGTCTGCGCTCCAGGGAAACAACGGGGGTTGATAGCCTAAGACACATTGGAATGGGGTAAGGCCGGTAGCTGCTTGTCGTAGGGAGTTTTGGGCATATTCGGCCCAACCCAGGAATTGGTGCCAGTTGTATTGATGGCAATGGCAGAAAGTCCGAAGGAATCTCCCAATTTCCTGTATCTTCCTCTCTGTCTGTCCGTTGGTCTGAGGATGATACCCGGAGGATAGACTAACCGACACTCCCAAGAGTCGGAAGAACGCTTTCCACACCCGGGATATAAATTGAGGTCCTCGGTCTGAAACGATATCCTCTGAGAGGCTGTAGTGTCGAAATACCTGGTTAAATAGGAGTTCTGCTGTGGTCATGGCCGATGGAAGTGACCTCAGAGGGATCAGCCGACACCCTTTGGAGAATCTGTCCACTATTACCAAGACGCAGGTATTTCCTTCTGATTCTGGCAGATCCGTAAGGAAGTCGATTCCCAGATGGGACCAGGGTCTTTGGGGAATTGGAAGTGAAGTGAGCTTCCCTGCCGGTAGGTGTCGAGGGGTTCTGGCCACCGCACACTCTGGACACCCTTGGACATATCGACGTACGTCTTGACTCATGAGAGGCCACCAAAAACGTTCGCGTAAGAGTTCCAGGGTGCGCTCCACTCCTGGGTGCCCCGTACCTGGGGAGACGTGCACTGAGTGAATGAGGGGCTCTCGATCGGGTTCGGAGACAAACCGGCACTGTGGTGGACACTCGGGTGGAGAGGCCGGCGGAGGTTCTGAAAGGAATGGAGGAGATTCCCACTGTATGGGGTTGGCGAACATCCGTTCCGGGAGTATTCCCTCAGGTTCTTCACTGGCCTCGTCGGGAGCGTGTAAACAGGAGAGAGCATCGGCCTTGAGGTTCTTGGTTCCCGGTCGGTAAGAGATCTTAAATTCAAAGCGTGTAAAGAACATGGCCCACCTTGCTTGCCTAGGGTTTAATCGTTTTGCTTCCTTAAGATATTGTAGGTTTTTGTGATCGGTGAGTACCAGAAACGGTTGGGCGGCTCCTTCTAGCCAATGTGTCCAGGTCTCCAGGGCCATCTTGATGGCGAGTAGCTCCCTGTCGCCTATGTCATAGTTGGCCTCAGTTGGTGTGAATTTACGGGAGAAGTAGGCGCATGGGTGATAGACTGGTGGTTCTCCCTGTTGTTGTGACAGAATGGCTCCGACTCCAGTGGTCGAGACGTCCACTTCTACCAGGAACGGTAATTCGGGGTTTGGGTGAATGAGAATGGGCGCTGAAACGAACCGGTCCTTTAACTCTTGGAAGGCTTCGTCGGCTTCAGTAGCCCATTTCAACGTTTTGGGTTTGCCCCGAAGGAGGGAAGTGAGAGGGGCTGCGAGAATGCTGTAGTTCCTGATGAACCTCCGATAGAAGTTGGAAAACCCCAAGAACCTCTGTAGTTCTTTGATCATGGTTGGTTGGGGCCTGGTGGTGATTGCAGTGACCTTCTCCTCATCCATCCTTATCCCCTGTTGATTGATGACGTAACCAAGGAACTGTACCGTAGGTTGATGAAAGGAGCATTTTTCGGCTTTTAGAAACAGCTGAAACATCCAGAGGCGTTGAAATACCTGGGTGACGTGATGTAGATGTTGTTGTTCGGACTGGGAGAAGATCAAGATGTCGTCGATGTAGACTATGACGAATCGGTACAAGAATTCTCGTAGTACTTCATGCATGAAGTTCTGGAACACCGCCGGGGCATTGGCCAGTCCATAGGGCATGACACGATATTCGTAATGGCCTGTGGGTGTTACAAAGGCGGTTTTCCATTCGTCTCCCTTCCTGATCCTCACCAGATTATACACACTGCGCAGGTCCAGTTAGGTGAAGATTTTGGCTTCTCGGAGGCATTCGAGCGCGGCAGGTACCAATGGCAGTGGATATCTAAACTTCACTGTGGCACGATTGAGGGTCCGGAAATCAATGCAGGGGCGTAATCCTCCTCCTCGCTTGGCCACGAAGAAGAAACTAGAGGCTGCAGGGTATGTAGAAGGTCGGATGTACCCCTGTTGTGTCGCCTCCAGGGCAGTGGTGGCTCAGTCGGTTAAGGCTATGGGTTACTGGGTTACTGATCGGAAGGTCGGGGGTTCAAACCCCAGCATCGCCAAGTTGCCACTGTTGAGCCCTTGAGCAAGGCCCTTAACCCTATCTGCTCCAGGGGCGCTGCTCCGTAAGCTGGCTGACCCTGCGCTCTGACCCCAGTTTCCTAATTGGGATATGCGAAAATTGAGCAATTTCCCTCTGGGATTAATAAAGTTCTATAAAATAAAAATAAAATAAAAAGTAACTTTCCATGGCCTCTCGTTCGGGTCGTGATAGGGGGTAGATGTGCCCGTGAGGGAGAGGTTCGCCAGGGATCAGGTCGATCAGGTCGATCAGGTCACAATCCCACGGCCGGTGAGGTGGTAATTGGGTCGCCCTTTGGGGACAGAAGATGTCCGCGAACGTCGTATACTGTGGGGGAATGTGCGAGGATTGTAGAGCTGAGGGACTTTCGATGGATGTGGAGTGGAGTGGTAAAGAGTGGCATTTTTGGGGTAAACATGGGAAACAGGTGGTAGTGCATTGTCGGCTCCATCGGAGCACTTCGCCGGTCTTCCATGGCAGGATGGGGTCGTGCAGGATTAGCCAAGGCCGCCCTAGCACGATATCAGAGATTTCGTTCTCCAGCACTAAGAGATGGATCTTTTCATGGAGTAGCAGGCCTACTTGTAGTTCGACGGGGCCCGCCAGCAGGTGAACTGGCCTCGGGGAAAGTGGCCGTCCGGTTATGGATTGGAGCTGGTAGCGCTTCTCGGTCGGGGTGGTCTTGAGCTGAGATGTCTACATAATTTCCCGGAGATGAAATTACTGGCCGCCCCAGAGTCAAGGAGTGCTGCTACAGACACAGAGATATAATGGGATGTGAGAGTCACACTGGTGGACAGTGGTTGCAAGTTTTGGATTTGGGTAGGAATCGAACTCACCAAGGGACGTGGTGGACGGATGGGGCATTCCCGGCGGAGATGCCCCGAGTTCCCGCAGTACATGCAGAGCCCCTGGTTCAGGCGTCTAGTCCATTCGGCCGTCGACAGTCTTCCCTTATCGAGGAGCATCGGTTCGTCCCGGGGTTCTGGCACTCTTGGTGCTCGGGAAGTTCCGGCCACCGGCGTGACGTGGTCGTCCGAGTGAACCTGACAGGACGCGAGTCGCACTGAGCAGCGGAGAGAAAGCTGGATGAAGTTCTCCAACCCCTCGTCATCGTCGTAGGTGGCCAGCATGAGGCGTAAGTTGGGTTCGAGCCCCTGATGGTAGGTGGTGAGAAGTGCCTGTTCGTTCCACCCGCTGGTAGCTGCCAAGGTACGAAATTGTAAGTAATATTCTTGTACAGAGAGTTTACCTTGGGTCAGGTGGTATAGTTGTTCTCCAGCTGAAACTGCGGCGTCTGTCCTCTCAAAAACCTCCTTGAAGTGTTCTTGGAAACGGTCATAGGATTCAGTCAAAGGGCCACCATGAGACCAGATTGCCTCCGCCCACTGTAGGGCCTGTCCGGACAACAACGATATTATATATGCAATTTTTGACTTATCTGTGGGATAGAGAGAGGGCTGGAGAGCAAAAGTGAGTGAGCATTGCAACAGAAATCCCTTGCAGTTCCCCTCCGCTCCGGAGAAGGGCGCTGGTCGCGCCATTGGACTGGATACCGGCGACGGTGAGGAAGCGGTTGTTGGAGCCGGCATCGGCGGTGCGGTGGTTAGCACAGCTTGCCGTAGCAAGCTCACCAGCTCCCGCAATGGGTCCTGTTCGCGCATCCTGTTTTTACGGTCCGGGCTTCTGTAACAGTGACAGACCTCACACACAGGGTAAAGTATAAACAATGAGTCTTTATTTGAAATCAGGCAAAGATATGGCAAGGTGTGGCTTCGGCTAGTTAGCCGGGAGGCTAGGTTAGCGCGTCCGCTAGCGGGTGACAATGCTAGCTCGGTACTCCGTCCCTTTGGATTTCTAAGAGAGAGAGAGACTAGAGTTATGACCTGGATTCTTGGCACGATCCGGCGGCGGTCCAAACCGCGGATACAGGGAGTTTTCCACTCTGGAGCTGCGACAGGATGACCCTTCTGGAAACAGAGAGAATGGTAAGTAAACTGGATATTCAGAAACGATTCTTGACTTGCCCGTTGCGTGTAGGGTCCACACTCTGCAAACGAGCCCGGACGTTGACTGTGGGATGGTGTGTGGCCTTTATACTCTTGTAGATTGATGTCAGGTGGTTGTGATTAGTACTCGGGTGACAGGGGGCGCTTTGTTGGGTTTGGTTCGGAGCCTGGTTCGACTGTGACAATTAAATACAGCTATGGTTTTTACTGTTGATTTTATACCATGCAACTTCTAGTATTTAAGTGATCTGCATTCATGATTTTTTGGACCACATTTCTTCCAGCACCATCCTTCCAGGTGTTTATAATGTGCTTAAGGGTTCTTAACCCAGTTTCAGTAATTTCAAATGTCCTTCTTTCCTTGATGCAGCCCAATAATTTGAATAATTTTTCTGAAATGGGGACTTTTTTCCAGCCAAAGCATCTTAAATCTCAACTATATAACAAAGTTAAAATATAAAATAAAAAATATTAAATATAATAATATACTATAATATATAAATTATGTGACACAAACGTCTATCTTTTTTCAGGTTAAGTGAATCATTAAATGTTTTCTATGAAAACTCTGTACAGTATTCCTTCACAGACTATTGACCCTGAAACTTTTCCTAAGATCTGAGCATATTATATCCTCAGTAATTCAGACTATATAATTTTTTCATCCTTTTATCAGAAGATCACTGGCTGGGCCTGACCAAAATTTGGGCTCTAACCACATGGGAGGATCATAAATCAACACTCAGAGTAGACTTGTGGGACTTTGAAGGAGGTTCTGCCTATGCTAAGTATGAAGATTTTTGGATTGGTAGTGAGAGAACAGCCTATAAGCTGCATGTTGGAAAATACAGTGGCACTGCAGGTAGAGTATCTAAAGTGTATATCTGTATTCAAATAAAAACCTTTTGTCGTCATCCAAGCATAAAAATGACTTTTTCTGCTGTTTATCCATGTTGGGTTTTTTACTTAAATCAAAAAGAGATGATCTGTTATTCTGTCAATGTGGGGGAAAAAAGTGGAAAGTATATTTTTAAGGCAAAATAATTTGTAATATTTTGTGTGTACATTTAAGAGTGTGAATACACTGTAAAAAATGTTCGTAATTCTAACAGTAAAATACCATATAAATGCTACAGAATAAAACCGTATTTCACAAAACTTGGGATAACCGTAGAATTTACAGTGAAAAACTGTAATTAGTTTTACAGAGTAAGACCTTAAATTTAGCAGTTAAAAACATATGAAAATATGGTTTATTGCAGTAAAATTTATGATATACTGTATTTTTAAAAAGGAAACTCTCAGAGAAGGTATTTGTTACTAATATCATGGAGCATCAGTTTATATTTTACTAAACCTTTGTTGATAGAGTTTAAAAATCAGAAAAATATCTGCTCTTTAAAAAATAAACTTATAAATTTTATGTTAAAAAACTGGCAGCTGTGGTTGCCAGAAATTTACCATAAAAAAAATATGGGAGCAACGTATTGGTTGTATGGGACTGCACTCATTATACTGTATATTTTACGGATTTTAATATTTTTTTCTACGGTTTATAGCCGTCTAATTTACATTAACCAAAGACTCAAATTTGTGAATGGTATTCCACCCTTTGATCACTGTGGCAAGGACAGCCGCTAGCACGCGCCACTTTGCCCGCCGCCACCGCCATACTTAGATTGTCTGCCCAAAAAAATGTCCACCCTGACATTTGTATATTTGATTTTGAGAATTTAAATATTGTTTTGCTGTCTTTATTAAAAAATACATGGGGCCATGCTGATGTCCGAGTCTTGAATAACCTTTGATGGGTTTTGATGATTTGATTTAGGTTTGTATTCATCAATTATTATAAAAGCATTCTTAATAGTTTCTTAACAGTAAAATCAGAATGCTTAGCAATGTAACTTCTATCTCTTTTAGCTCCAGCTAGTGTGATAAAATTCACAGAATTGCTGAATGAATTCACTGTGGTTATTCATAATAAAACAAATAGTCCAACAACAACGACAGCAATTGAGTAGCAAGCATGGTAGTGTAGTGGTTAGCACTGTCGCTTTCCACCACCAGAGTCCGGGTTTGATTCCCGGCCAGGCTCGATTCCCATCTCTGTGTGCATGGAGTTTGTATGTTCTCCCTGTGCTTGGTGGGTTTCCTCCAGGTATTAGTCACCCCCCCCAATATATAGGATAAAGATGATGGGTGTGAGTACTGAGCTGTAAAAAAGATGGAAATAAACCGTTATTACAACATAAATCATAACATAATCATACAACATAAATGGTTATGATCCGTATTTGTTACAATGTAAACCCTGGAATTTGACGGGAATAAACTGTTTTTATAACAACATAAATAGAACTGTTAGACAGTTATAAACCGTAAAAAAAATCTATTAAAATCTGTAAAAAATTTTACGGGAAACATCTGACAACCACAGCTGCCATTTTTTACCATAAATTTACAGTTTATTATTTTTTTCGCAGTGCAATAACGGTTCTACCGTATTTTTTACGGTAGTATTCTGGTAACCACAGCTGCCGTTTTTTTTTTACCGTAAAATGTACTATTTATTTTTTACAGTGTAGACATAGACTTAAATTTCCATTTTGTTTCATATGCACGGAAATCAAAAATGCCCAGGTCAAAATAACCTTAAGATAAATTATTTGAATATTTTTTATAAATTTTATTAAATTTTTACAAGCATACTTTTCAGTATTTTTACTTTATTTAGTAATTTAAGGTTCTATTCAAATCATAAGGTTAATCAAATCAATGTCTTTACAGAATTTTCTTTGCACTGGATGCTTGAAAACAAGAAGAGTAATTTTTTTTTTTTTTATTTTGTCCTAAGGTGATGCTATTCATGGGGAATATACTGGCATTGACCAAAATGGGTATGGTTTCAGTACACATGACCGTGACAATGATGGCTGCTCTCCGTGTACTTTTGGGGATATTGTGGTTAATGAATGCACTCGTGAAAAGGGTGGAGGATGGTGGTTCAGCCACTGTGGCTCAGCTGAACTGAATGGAGAATGGCACTCTGGGGAAAATAATCGTGGATGGGCTTCTGGCCTCCACTGGCTCACCTGGAGAGGCCCTGGACCCTACTCAGCTAAAGCAACACGCATGATGGTCAAGACCATTAAGCAATCATAGGTTTGTGCATCTTAAAAAAGCAGAAAATTACACATAATACATATATTCCAGTTTCATTGTATATTCATTGTATATATGGTCTGTATATTTTCAGTTTGCTTCAGTGTTCTCCAGTTTCACAAATCCATCAGACAATCTCCCACCTTACAGTATGTGCAGTTTTACCAGGATGTGCTTCAGATCTACCATAACCAGAATAAGCAGGACTGAGGACATGTATACTGTTACGACCCCTGGTCTAGGGACGCAACAAAGAAAATAATAAATTTGTTATAAATAAATGAACCTACAACCAAGATTTCGTGCGTGGTTTTTATTTTAATACACACGCACATGAAGCTCTGGGCAATCCAAAACAATAAACAAACCCCCCCCCTCTATCTCCACCCTCAAGCTAACTAAACTACCCAAAAGAAAATACTGAAATCAAAATACAAAGACTAAACTAACTACCTAACTACTTACAAAAAAACAGGAGAAAACAGGGGACAACAAAAATGGCGCTCAACCCCTACTGCTTCCTTGTAACTATATACAAACAACAAAAAGAACAAAACAATATATATACAATATTTACAACAAAGAAAACTATATACAATAGCAGGAGGAACACTTCCATCCACGCTAACACAAACAAACAATAAGAAAACCCAAAACAACAAAAGGGAAGGAGAGAGGGCAAGGCGCGACACACAGGCTCTCTCTCCAACCAAACAAACAATAATAACACACACACACACACAATCACTCGATCAAACAAATATACAGTCACACACCAACACTTCACCAACCAACCAATCACTTTGAGCACGTAAGTCACACACCAGGCATAAGTCGCGCACTTCCTGCTTCCACCCGCCAGCTTAAGAAGGCGCGCAGATCCACGGTCAGCCAATCGCGGCGCACGTCACGGCACGTTCCATCGAGGCGGGGCTTCCTGCGAAAAGGAGAGCGGGAGAGAGAAAAAGGGGGGAGAGATCGCGCACAGCGCTGCCAACCGCCGTCGCGCATGCGCACATACCCGCGCTACACACACACACACATACGTGCACTACTTCTACACGCAACACCCCCACCCATAAAAGTCAAAATCATTATTTTGACAAAAAGACACATCAAGAAACACATATAATCTATGTCTGTCACCAAAATTGAAGCTGCACCAACACAGATGAACAGAATTAGACAGGTTAACATAGCCATAAAACATTTAGCTAATGTTACATCAGCCCTTTGTGCCGCCGCCAATTGCGAACGGCCCATGTGTAATGGTGCCACAGTTTCATCAGACAAGTTTGGTTCGACATGACATTTTGCTCTGACAGGTGTAGTTTTCAGAAAAGAGTCAGATAAATTGACAGCATCATCAAACTTTTGTGCTTGTGCACGTGTAACTGCACATGATGGGAATACTGTGGGAGAAATGGAAACACCATCATTATTCACATCAGCTACTGGTTTTACTGTCACAATAGGGCGAGGGAAAACACCACCTGCCAGATCATTACCCAAAATTACTCCTTCAACAGGGAGTTCGGTACAAATACCAACACATACTTCTCCCTTCACTATTTCTGTTTCAAGGTAGATCTCATGAAGTGGGACTGTGATACAGCCTGCTCCTATGCCACGTAAAATAACATCAGTGCCTGTGTAGGTTTTTTGAGACAGTGAAAGTGTACCAGCTAACATAAGAGTCTGTGCTGCACCTGTATCTCGCAGAATGGACACTGGTCTGCGAATGCCTTCAGGGCTGTCTGCCACCGACCGTTGTAACATGAAAGGCTTATATACTTCCACCGTTTGTTCAGGTAAGACATGTTTTACTTGCCTTCCAACAAACCCCACAGACTTTGACTTTACAGCTGTATTTTTCTTCTTCCAGGCCTCACAGTCTGAAATCAGATGATCCGCACTTAAACAGTAAAAACGTACTCTACCTCCCCCTGAGCGATACTGAGAAGTTCTAAACGTACTCCCTCTTGCAGGTTTCACACTGCCTGCTGAAGGTTTCACCTGCCCTTCAACCCCACGGACAGCGAATTTATCCGTTCTCACAGTAGGAGAGAATACAGTATGGTGTGTCAACTCAAATTCATCAGCCAATACAGCAGCTGCTGATAATGACGTGACTTTTTGCTCATTTAAGTGCAATACAACATTTTCAAAGACACAATCCTTAAAGTCCTCCAACAGAATTAACTCTTTAAGAGCATCAAAAGTGGTAGCTTTAGTTGCAGCACACCACTTTTCAAACAGTGTTTGCTTGTCACGGGCAAATTCCACAAATGTTTGTCTGTCTGTCTTTTTATGGGACCTAAATTTTTGTCTATAAGCCTCTGGCACTAATTCCTACGCACGTAGAACAGTTTGTTTGACCGTGTCGTAATCCAGGCTTTGTTCAACAGGCAACGCAGAGCACACATCCTGCGCTTTACCAGTCAATTTACATTGTAACAAGAGCGCCCACATTGATCTCGGCCACTGTAACGTAGCTGCCACACGTTCAAAAGCTATGAAATAGCTATCCACCTCGGTCTCTCTAAAAGGAGGTACTAAAACAATATGCTTGCTTACGTTGAAATGGGGTGGGGAGGTAGTCAGTGGGGCAGAAACGAGAGAAGAAGAGCCCGGCGCAGCCGTTGCAGGTAGCTGTGTGAAAGATGGAAAAGCAGGTTAACTCTCCGTCGCGATCTCAGCCCGGTGTAGCCGGCTGAAATCTCGCAGAAAATGCTCCCTCTCCATCTCAAGCTCCAGCTCCCGCAACCTTTGAGCTTCTGTTTCCTCTCGTTTTATTTCCAGCTCCACCTCCCTCGTTTTAAGAACTAAAAGTTGTTCTGATTCCCCAATTGGTAGTGTGGTTACCTTATGCTTGGGGGGCGTGGAAGGCGACTGCGGCGCAGGTAATGGCCTACCGTCGACCTCCGTCGGCGTTGAAGCGTCCTTGTCCTCAGCACACTCTCCAGGCACCCTAGGCAAAATCTGCTGTTCAATTAATTTATTAAGCAATATTCTTTTAATCTCTCTTTTAAGACCTCTTCATGGCACCTCAACTTCAAAAAAGTCGGCGACGTTGAACAAATCATCTTTACGTCACTGGTCAAACTGTTCTAGGCTAGGAGCCAGTGTAAAGTCAATTAGGTCAAACGCCATTATTCTACCACTATTGTCCAACTCAAGAAGGCAGCCAAACAAACAAAAAGGCCGAATATACTCGCCAACAGACAAGCCACCACTTGTTAGCCAGAAACTGGCAAAGGACGAGTCCCCACTTTTTAACCAGTTAATGGCAATGGACGAGTCCCCACTTTTTAACCAGTGACTGGCAATGGACGAGCCCCCACTTGTTACGACCCCCGGTCTAGGGTCAAGGGACGCAACAAAGAAAATAATAAATTTGTTATAAATAAATGAACCTACAACGAAGTTCCCTTTCAAGGCTTCACTCGATGCTGCGTGAAAACGCTATGGGAACCATTTTGTCCAGTTGCCGGTCGTGAAGCATTGTGTGAAAACACGCCAAGATTTGGCTATGTATATAACCTCGGTCAAGTGACGTCATCTGATTAGATGCAGGTGGAGGTTATAAAATACAGGTGAGCCGGCAACAACCTCAGATCATTTGTCTTCACTTTGACCTTGCTGTGAGCGTGTGTGTTTAAACCAGCAAAATAAGTGTTTAACTCACCGATATCTGAGTTTTAAACAAGATGTCCCTCCGTGTGTGATAATCCATATCGGAGGGCGATCTTTACTGCTACGATTAAAAAAATTTTTTTTAAAAAGTGGTCGCGCGCCTCGCATTCTCCGAGCCCCGGCGCATTTTTGTGATTAAAACTCACTTCCTCGTTGAATTAGGAAATCCTTCTGTCGGCTCTCAAGCGCGCCATGGGCTTCCTGTGAATGGATAAGGATAAACATCCTATCTTGCTTAAACCGCTGAGTTTGAATAATCTCCGAGTACTAGGAAAACAACAACAACAACAAAAAAAAAAACGGAATCGGGTGGCCGGGGGGGCGGAGCCTCAATGACGCGCTCCCCCAGCTTTCTCCATAGGAGTTAACCCTTTCATGGAGTAGGCTGTATTAATCATGTGTTTTCCTGCCATTGACTGATTTAGTTGTTTAAATATAGTTAATGTGGATTCTCAGAGTTATATGATGTAGCCCAGATAGAAGAGACGCTTCAAAGCTATCTCTCTCTTGGGACATCATCCTTCCTGAAAAGCTAATACTTCCTTTCAAGCTGTGTAGACTTTCATCTTCCCTGAAGGGAAAAGCTTTTCAGGCAGCAGGTCAGGTTGGTGCTCCTTTGCACACCATGGCGGTTTTGCAGGCCTACCACGCTACCTGCTGAGAGACTTGAGCACTGGTGGGGCTCTCCAGATAGGACATATTGGAATTTCGCCGGGCCACAGACTTGTCTCTGCGTGCAACAAAAGCAGACGGCTCGTGCTATCGGCCGTTTTATGGCTGCGATGGGTTTCGCGTGGAGGCACTTGTGGTTGAATCTTAGGCGCATCAAGGATAAGAATTTTGCATTCCTCCTGGATGCCCCTATCTCGCCTTTTGGCCTGTTTGGCGATATCGTTAACTCGGTCGCCACTAGGTTCATGAGGCGAAGTTATATGAACAAGCCTTCAGGAAATTCCTTCCCCGCCGTACTCAAAAGTCGGGACTGTCGGCCATCCAGTCTCCACCGGGTCTGACACTTGCGAGGCGTGAAACACAAGGGATGTGTTTTCGAGCCTGCCACCCCTTTTTGGGGTACGACGCGCCTCACTATCAGCCTCAAAAGGTCAGACTGGCATATTGTCTTCTTGTGCCCAGGCCATGGGGGTGCCCCCCCCAATGGGGAGATGCACGCAGAATTTATTTATAGAATAAAGTGGTCTCCCTGACACCCCCAGGAGGTCGGTGCTTTGCTCCGCCACCGCTGGTGTTTCGGGCAACACCAGTCTCCAATAAAGTGTTAGGTCTTCGGTTTTTCCTGCCATGTTTCAGGATGCCGAACATCTAACACCCCCCCCCCCCTCCGTTTAACCAAGTCTCCCTGGGTACTAAGCAGTGTAGAGAAACTACAGGACTCAGTTCACATCACCTTCCGCGTTTCAAAAAGGCGTGATCTCCACTTCCATGAAACCGGAAGGTGCACATCTCCTGACAGAAGTTGCTGGGTATGGGGTCATGGAACATGTTCCCCTACCAGACAGTGAGTCAGACTACTATAATCAGTATTTCTTGGCAGAGGAACGGGGGGCTGCGTCCAAATTTTTTGATCTCGCGGGCTGTACCGCTATCTAAAATAAACAATACAGTTCAATGTTGACTGTTAAAGTGATTACTCTCAATCCTACCAAGCGATTGATTTGTGACAATCGATTGAAGGACGCGTACTTTCATATAGAAATACTCCCACAACACAGGAAAGACCTGAGGTTCGCTTTTGGGGGCCAAGCTTACCAGTATCGGGTCCTTTCAGTCGGTCTAGCTTTCTCACCAGCACATATTAAAATGCATGGATGTAGTTCTGGCTCTTACGACTACCAGGGCATCCATATTTAAATTACATACACGACTGGCTGGCCCAGTCTCATTAGCTAGCGCTTCGACATCAACATGTCGTCCTAGCTCATCTTGTGACTTAGGATTGAGACCCAACGCCACGAAAGCATGCTCTTTCCTGTTCTGAGGATTGGGTGTCACATGAGATTCGATCCTAAGCGGGCACAGCTGTCTCCCGCTCGTGTCGAATCCATTAACAACACCCTCAAGGAAATCAAGCTAGACCAAGAAAGTGACCATCACTTTCAGAGATCTTAGCTCTTATGGCAGCCGTATCCACGGTGACCCTTGGGTCTGCCCATGAGAGCATTTTAGTTGTGGCTAAGACAGGGGATTTCACTCTAGGGCCAATCCCCAACAGGGGTTACGCGCCAGGTGCTTCGTACCTGTCCTATGTGGTTCAGACCCCGGGTTCTGACCCTGGGTCCCACTCTAAGTTCGTCTTGTCGTCGCAGATGCTAATGACAGATGCTTCCCTCACGGGCGGGGGGTGCGGTCTTAGGTGACCGTCCTGCCCAAAAGGTGCTGGAGAGGCCTTCTTCTCGCATGGCACATCAATTGCCTCGAAATGATGGCTCTATTTCTCGCCCTAAAGCACTTCCTCCAGCGGTTGAGAGTGCCATGTCCCATTGCGGGTGGACATCACTATGGCAAGTCTCATATATTAATCGCCAGGGCGGACTGTGCTCGCGCCGCTGAATAGCTAGCGCACCAGGTTCCTGTCCCTCAGCGCGATTTACGGTCCAGGGCATATGAATGTGAGAGCAGTTGTAACTGCCCAGTCAATCTCTGACACAAGGGGAATGGAAACCCCACCCCGAAGTGGTCAGTCAATCTCGGTGAGATTTCATGCAGCAGAGGTGGACCGCTTTGCCTCGCAAGATCAGCAAATGTCCCCTTTGCTACTCCCTGACTCTGGTTTTAGTATCCCTCTTCAAGAGCTTATGCCCTCAAATGGAATGTTTTTTAAAAGTGGAGAGGCCTTCTTCTCGTACGGCACATCAATTGCCTCGAAATGATGGCTCTATTTCTCACCCTAAAGCACTTCCTCCAGCGGTTGAGAGTGCCATGTCCCATTGTGGGTGGACATCACTATGGCAAGTCTCATATATTAATCGCCAGGGCGGACTGTGCTCGCGCCGCTGAATAGCTAGCGCACCAGGTTCCTGTCCCTCAGCGCGATTTACGTTCCAGGGCATATGAATGTGAGAGCAGTTGTAACTGTCCAGTCAATCTCTGACACATGGGGAATGGAAACCCCACCCTGAAGTAGTCAGTCAATCTCGGTGAGATTTCATGCAGCAGAGGTGGACCGCTTTGCCTCGCAAGATCAGCAAATGTCCCCTTTGCTACTCCCTGACTCTGGATCTAGTATCCCTCTTCAAGAGCTTACTGTGCCACATGAGCCAGTGGCGTAAGTCAGAGCGCCACTATACTGGGTGAGAGATGCCATTTCCCTCTCCTATGAGGCGCGTGGGCTCACTTCGCCTCTAGGAAGCAGGGTTCATTCAACCTGGGGGATCGCCTCATCTATTGCACTAGCAAGAGGTATTCCCCTGCAGCAAGTGTGTGCTAAGCAGGTAGACCCAGTCCTGAATTGTTTCAGTGCTGGAGTCCCTGCAGGAAAGTTGTCCTCGGGCCTGTGCCCAAGTACTCTCAGGACGCACGTAACTGCATCCTCACTGAGCTATCGGCCTAAGTCCATAAACAACATCACCCTATTGTGTTGAAGCATTCCATCCTTCGCCTTTACAGCTTCGGAGCAGGAGAGACTTCACTTACTGTGTCCAGCAGGTGCTCTTCAGATTTACGTCCACCGCATCAGCCGGTGGTGTAGGTCAGAGCAGCCTTTACATGTCTTGGGGCCGCTGGAGCGACCACCACTACACTGGGTGAGAGATGCATATTGCCCTCTCCTATGAGGCGCGTGGGTTCACTTCGCTAGGAAGCAGGGCTCATTCAACCAGGGAGATCGCCTCCTTTTGCACCAGCAAGAGGTATTCCCCTGCAGCAAATTGTGTGACACGGAGGGTTGCTCCTCCCCGCACACATTTGTTACATTATAATCTGGATGTTCATGCTACTCCGGGCTCAGGCAAAGCCCCGAGTTAGCTGCCCAGGCATGGTTCTGAGACCTTCTCGGCTTTGTGCCACACGCTACACAACCTTGGGGTCCAGACACCTGTAGTGCGGCGGCGTTGGTATTCTCGTTCCCATAGCGTTTTCACGCAGCATCGAGTGAAGCCTTGAAAGGGAACGTCTCGGGTTACATTGCTGTAACCCTGTTCCCTGAAAGGCGGGAACGAGATGCTGCGTCCGAATGCCGCACTACCACGTGACCGGACGTCCGTTCAGACAAATTAATCTGAGGTTGTTGCCGGCTCACCTGTATTCTATAACCTCCACCTGCATCTAATCAGATGACGTCACTTGACCGAGGTTATATACATAGCCAAATCTTGGCGTGTTTTCACACAATGCTTCACGACCGGCAACTGGACAAAATGGTTCCCATAGCGTTTTCACGCAGCATCTTGTTCCCGCCTTTCAGGGAACAGGGTTACAGCAATGTAACCCGAGACGATTTCGTGCGTGGTTTTTATTTTAATACACACGCACACACACAGGAAGCTCTGGGCTTCAGGATTGAGCCAAGCCAAAACAATAAACAAACCCCCTCCCCTCTATCTCCACCCTCAAGCTAACTAAACTACCCAAAAGAAAATACTGAAATCAAAATACAAAGACTAAACTAGCTTCCTAACTACTTACAAAAAAACAGGAGAAAACAGGGGACAACAAAAACGGCGCTCAACCCCTACTGCTTCCTTGTAACTATACACAAACAACAAAAAGAACAAAACAATATATATACAATATTTACAACAAAGAAAACTATATACAATAGCGGGAGGAACACTTCCATCCACGCTAACACAAACAAAAAGAAAACCCAAAACAACAAAAGGGAAGGAGAGAGGGCAAGGCGCGACACACAGGCTCTCTCTCCAACCAAACAAACAACAATAACACACACACACACAATCACTCAATCAAACAAATATACAGTCACACAGTCACACACCAACTCTTCAACACTTCAACCAATCACTTTGAACACGTAAGTCATACACCAGGCATAAGTCGCGCACTTCCTGCTTCCACCCGCCAGCTTAAGAAGCCGCACAGATCCACGGTCAGCCAATCGCGGCGCACGTCACGGCACGTTCCATCGAGGCGGGGCTTCCTGCGAAAAGGAGAGCAGGAGAGAGAGAAAGGGGGGAGAGATCGCGCACGCGCCGCCACCCGACGTCGCGCATGCGCACATACCTGCGCTACACACACACACACATACGTGCACTACTTCTGCACGTAACAATACTCCCAGAGGGGGGGAGCAATTGAGTATAGAACCGCTACTGAGTAGATAAATAATACAGTATTTGTTTAAAAATAAATAAATTTTAAGATAATTCCATTTTGCGGGAGTCCCGCGATTAATGTTATTCTCCCGCATCCCGCACATACATGAGGACCTTCCCGCCCGCACCCGCATTCACCCATCAAATTTTGTCCCGCGCCGCACTCTGTGCGCTGGGTCCTGCGGGAGTGCAGGTCTCTAGTTTGGGCTAAGAGAAAAGCAGCTCAGATAACCACAAAGACATCTCACCTCAAACCTTGAGGGACAGTAAATGGGCTACAACAGCAGAACAACATGTCAGGTTCCACTTAAGTCAGCAAAGAACAGAAAGCTGAAGATGATAAAATGGTAGCCTGGTCTGATACAGTACATCTCAACATTTACTGAGGGACATAGTTGGTAGAGGTCAGAATTTTGACCTGAATACATGAACCCAATCTGATTTGTGTGAACAGTCCAGGATGTTTTTTTGGCACATTTTGGGATGTTAATACTAATCAACCATTTCTTTATTGATGGTGCATTTGATTATTGTTGCTGACTATGTGCATTCCTTCATCATAAATTTTTTGGTTGTCTTGCATGAACTGCACATTTGATAGCTCCCCAAAGTGGCTCAATGATATTGAAGTCAGGAGCCTGTGATGGCCAGTCCAGTACTTTGTTCTGCTGTAGCCACTGGAGGGTTGACTTGGTCTTGTGCTTTGGATTGTCATGTTCGAACATGCTACTTTTTTCCAGAGCAGCCTGGATTTCTCTCATAGTTGTTTGTGGCATTTTCTTTTGTGTCCCGAACAATTCTTCTGGCAGTAGTTGGTGAAATCTTTCTTTGTATACCTGACCGTGGCTTAGTATGAACAGAATTATCATGTGCATTATCATCTTTTGAGAATTTTTCTTTTATCCTTTTCCTGCTTCATGAAGTCCAACTGCCTTATTATGCAGGTCCACTGGCAGTTCTTTTGTCTTCCCCATGGTGAGACAAAATGCTGTCTGGGATGCCCCAAACGCACAAAGTGTGATTATGGTTTTTGGTCACGTGATGGCAGTGTGAGGAAAGGGGACGAATTTAGTCAAGTGGATAGGTATGCTTTATATTGTATATTCGTGTCGAAAGCATATAAGAATCACTTTGTCAGACTTGAGAACAAATTGGAATTACAGACATATGCCCAGAACGAAACTTGTTTGTAAGTCGGGGACAACCTGTGCACACTGAGTCACAGTTATGGAAACTTCCCTTTAATAGCCATTTAAACCTCTGTCATGTGTTTATAATGTCGCCAAACATTCAAGGATATGTCAACTTTGATCAGGGTTGTTTAGGTGATTTCAGTTATCATTAGGTTTTAAAAAGAATATATGATAATTAATGACTTCGGGTGACCAATATCCTTAAATAAGAACAAAATTCTTTGCATATTTAGGCATTTGTTCCAAATTAATGTAAATGTTTAACAATTTCTTTCAGGGTATGCTTTAGAGTAACTTTTGAGTACAAGTGTACTTCCAGCACGATAAAAATGTCACAGATCAAATGTCATCTCAGACTGGTTTCATGAACATGGCAATACATTGTTTTTTTTTGAGTGGTTACTGTATCTGGATTCAGTAAAACACGTTTAAGATATGATCGAGATTTGCAGCATGAAATTGCAGGATTGCAAGCATGTCAACATGGACGACATGGAATCTTAAATGAACGTTCTCCTGAATCCATGCAACAAAGAACTGAGAGCAAAGGTTCAGTATTAATATAGTATTCCTAGTAAAGTGCTCTGTAAGAATATATTTTCACCATTAACACTGTTATTACACTGCCCTATTAAACATACTGTATAATGATAACTGGTTATATTCAACAGTCCTGGGTGCTTGGGAATGTAATTCTGTTTTCTATTTTAAATGTGTTAATGTTGGGTAAATGTTTATGGAATGAAATCATATTTTTCCAGCAGAATAATGGAACACTTAGTGTAATCTTTAGTCTTAGATCCTGTATTGCTTGTGTGAGAAAACATGTCAAAGCAAGCTATTAATAACCCAAACATACACACACAACATGGGATGGTGATATGAAGTAAAGTAAAATACTTTTAAAATGTACTGTTTTTGTGAAAATGCACATAATAAAATGCTGTTAAAGCTTTAAGGTTGTTTTTTTTTTTTTTTGTTATTGACGGACAATACAAATTGCAGTTGCATCTCCAAAAAAGTGACATTTGACATGAAAATACAAAAAAACAAATACATGACCGGAAAGACTAAATCTAGAGCCTAGTTTTCTGCAAATAGTCAATATCACAATGTAAATTTTTAACTGCAATTTAGTCCCTTACTCAGATTGCCATATGCTGTATATATGCCTCTCCTGGCACCTATTGTCTGCACTTGGTAATGGATGTGTTTTTAAAGCCACTTGGAGTTAAGTTTTTAAGTTAGGATAGACCCAGCCTACTGCAGAGCACCACTAGTCCAGCATATCGGATGGTGCTGCCTTCAATGCAGTTAAAGCTGTGACTAATGCATCAGCATAAAATCAACAGCATTGCAGTGATACACCATAAACTGCTGGCATATAAAATCAGTTTCAAGGCATGAGGAAGGCATTAGGTTTCACAAGTGGGTAAAACATTTGTAAATGCTGGACATTAGCACAAAAAAGGGGGGGGGGGGGGGGGGGCACTTGTAGATAGCTGTCATTTGTACTATGCAGATTCTTCTCATTTTAGATTACTGTTAGAGAAACATGAAAATTAAGTGAGAAAGCACAGATGGGAAAAAGATGGTTCTAAGCATGCAGTCCTTTGCAGCTGTTATATTTTTTTCTTTTATTGCTATCTTTCAGGTTTAGTATAAAGTTAATCAGTTTTATTACTCTCTGTGTGTGCTATTAAAAGAGCAGCTGTCAGAGCAGCTAAACAATTACTTAATGGGATTGTATACTTAACACATGCTGCATTTAAGTCCTGCCTTGATGGTTTACAATGGGCTTACATCCTACATCATGCTGTATGATTTGCTTGCCTGTGAAGATCTAGGTATATGGACCACAGGAAAAAAAAATCTAAATAAGTTAATACTAAATTTATTGCTATATGTTACGTATATAGCAATAATTATAACAATTCTGAATGAGTGAGAAAGCAAAACTAATTTATTTTTATTTCTTATAGGACTCAAGTTCATATGTGAGGCATAATGGAATGACACAATCATCAAACAAAATATGACAAGAAAGAAAATAAGGAAATAATCCCTGTTTAAATGTTTGCATACCTTTAGTTCTTAAATTGTGTATTGTGCCTTTATCATCAATGATGGCATGCAGTCTTCTGTAATAATTGTGCATGAGGTACCTAATTCTCTCAGTTGGCAAAATGCCTTCAGTTCCTGTAAATTTTTTGTTTGTCTTGCATTATCTTCTTTGTCTTTCGGCTGTTCCCTCTGCCTCCATCTAACCCTGTCCTTTGCATCCTCTTCTCTCACACCAACTAACTTCATGTCCTCTCTCACTGCATCCATAAATCTCCTCTTTGGTCTTCCTCTAGACCTCCTGCCTATCAGTTCCAACCTCAGCATCCTTCTACCGATATATTCACCATCTCTCCTCTGAACATGTCCAAACCACCTCAATCTGGCCTCTCTGACTTTATCTCCAAAACATCTAACATGGGTTGTCCCTCTGATGAACTCATTCCTGATCCTATCCATCCTTGTCACTCCCAAAGAGAACGTCAACATCTTCAGCTCTGCTACCTGAGAAGTATGTTAGAGTGGTGCAGGACAAGTATGAGAGCTGTAAGACAGTGGTGAGGTGTGCTGTAGGTGTGACAGGCTCTGAGCCCCTTCTTGTTTGCTATGGTGATGGACAGGATGAACTCCATGGACAATGGTGTTTACAGATGACATTGTGCTTTGTAGTGAGAGCAGGGAACAGGTGGAGGAAAATCTAGAGAGATGGAGGTGTGCTCGGGAAAGCAGAGTAATAAATATTAGCGGCAGCAAGACGGAATACATGTGTATACTGTATGAATGAGAGGAACCTAAGAGGAACAGTGAGGCTACAGGGAACAGAGGTAAAGAAGGTGCAGGACTTTAAGTACTTAGGGTCAACGGTCCAGAGCAACGGAGAGTGTTGAAAAGAGGTGAAGAGACGAGTACAGGCAGGTTGGAATGGGTGGAGAACAGTTTCAGGTGTGTTGTGCGATAAAAGAGTATCAGCAAGAATGAAAGGAAAGGTGTACAGGACAGTGTAGAGACCAGCAATGCTCTACGGCTTAGAGACTGTGGCACTGAAGAAAAGACAGGAGGCAGAGTTAGAGGTAGCAGAGCTGAAGATGTTGAGGTTCTCTTTGGGAGTGACAAGGATGGATAGAATTAAGAATGAGTTCATCAGAGTGACAACCCATGTTAGATGTTTTGGAGATAAAGTCAGAGAGGCCAGATTGAGGTGGTGGTGGTTCAGAGGCGAGATTGTGAGTATATTGGTTAAAGGGTGGTGAGGTTGGAACTGCCAGGCAGGAGGTCTAGAGGAAGAACAAAGAGGAGATTTATGGATGCAGTGAGAGAGGACATGAAGTTATTTGGGGTGAGAGAAGAGGATGCAGAGGATAGGGTTAGATGGAGGCAGATGATTCACTGTGGCGACCCCTGAAAGGGAACAGCCGAAAGATAAAGAAGATATCATAAAATTTTTGTTTTCCTGGAGTGTGAACATTTTTTTTTTGGCTTTCATTTACCATATTTAGAGGATTAGTGCATTTTATTTCTACACATGGAGGCTCTTTCTGCTATGTTCTTTCAAATAAACTAGAAATACTAAGTTTACAATCAACCTGTACGAAAAAAATATTTTGTGTTTAACAGTATTTTGCCATTAGATGGCACCCTTTCATTAGAAAGAGGGGATCAGTGTGCAGCAGTCTCACTGACATCTCAATTCTCCCTGAAAGCCTTCAGCACTAGATATTTTAAAAATTCTTATGTCATTTCATTTGATTCAACTGAACAGAAATAACAAGTTGTTTTTTATGGCTGTATTTTTAATACCGGTTTGTGACACCCCTGCATTTTCTGAAAGTGAATGAGATCTGGTGAACTGTATATTAAACTTTATATCCTAGCAGCCTTTAAGGCCACATGCCTCTACATCATAATTAGGATATGCACTCAGCTGTACAGTTAAGTTACTCACTTTAATATCTCTTTAACTCCTCTTTTCATTCAATTTTAAGAAATTTTTTTCACAGTAGTATGGAACCCAAATACAGGATTTTTAAAATACATAAATATATTAAGTATATATTCGGAGCATTTTAAGCCAATTTTATCTTTAAGTCTGGACCACCTTTTGCATCCTAAGAAGCATTAGTATATGTACTTAGTATACGGTAGGCAAGGAAACAAAGTTTAATAAACCATTTAATGATACAAATATTTCAGTGATGAGCTCTATTGAAATGAATCAACCTACAGCATATTTATCTGCACAATTGTAAATAAGATGTTCTAGAGTTTGCATGTTCTCCCCGTGCTTGGTGGGTTTCCACCCGGTACTTTGGTTTCCTCCTATAGTAAATTGGCGTTCCCAAATTGCCCGTAGTGTGTGAATGAGTGTGTCCAGTCTCCCGGGATAGGCTTCGGGGCCCCCATGACTCTGAATACAGGGTAAAATGGTATAGACGATGAGTGAGTGAATGAGTGTAAAGCATACAGTAGGCATGTGTGTTTTGTGGCCAAAAGTTTGTGAGCATCTGACCAACACACCCATATGTGGTTCATTTCCAAACTGTTTCCACAAAGTTTGAAACACAATTGTATAAAATGTCTTTGTATGCTGAAACATTACAGGTCCCTTCACTGGAACTTAGAGGTCCAAACCTGTTCCAGCAAGACAATGCACCTGTGCACAAAGCAAGCTCCATGAGGATAAAGTGTGATACATTTAGAATGGCAGAACTTGAGTGTCCTAAACACAGAACCCTGATTAACCTCAACTAATCCATTGCAGGTCGTACACATACATACATACATAGACACTCACACACTAATTTCCACACATTACAAACAATTTGGGAATGCCAGTTAGGCAGCCTAATCTCATTGGATTGCTCTGGATAAGAGCATCTGCCAAGTGCCTAAATGTAAATGTAAATGATTGTTTTCGGACTGTGGGAGGAAACCAGTGTACCAGGAGGAACCCCATCAAGCACAGTGAGAACATGCGAACTCCATGCACGCAGACCCGAGGTGGGTATTGAACTCGGACAGTCCTAACCACTAAGCCAGCTTGCACCTCGTCTCCTACTTCGGTTTCTCTCACAGTCCAAAGACATGCAGATTAGGCTAATTGGCAATCCGTAGTGTGTGTTTGCGATAGATTGGCACCCTGTCCGAATTGAGCCCGGACCCTGGAGGTGCTAGACGACAATGCTATGCCACTGTGCCGCCAACACTGAATACCTTTGGAATAAACTGAAACTGGAGCCCAGTGGCGGACTGGCCATTTGGAGCATCAGGAGTTTTCCCTGGTGGGCAGCTGGTCAATGTGCAAATATATAAAAAATGACGGAAACCATAATATTGCATCTCTTTTCTACTGCTGAAATGCTTTAATGTGAAATGCTTCAAATTAACAGATTATGCCTATAACTGGTCAGGGACAGCGAGGCTGGATCCAGCAGCACAACACATCCCACATCATAATACATTGGCTCATTAAAGTGGAGATTTTTAAAACTACTTACTAGTATAAAAATATAACACAATCCAAAAATTAAAAAAAAAAAAAAGTATCACTGAACATATACAGTATTGGGTCATAATTGTACAACAAGGAAACAAAGGAAAGAACAATTTGACAAAGAACATATAAAACTACTGTACGTAAAAAGAAAATATTTTCAGTGTCCAGTAGCACCTGTCTCACAGAGACCCAGGAGGTTTATAAACAGTTTGACAGCAAAATGAGACATTTTGGCAGTATTGTGATTTTTTTTTTTTTTTTTTTTTTCAAAAGATACTGCCAAAATGTATCATTTACAGGCTATTAGAAAATATTCTGTTCATTGTTTTTTACTGAGTCACAAGGGTGCGAAAAAGCATTCAGCAATGAAAGTTATTCAGATCAGTGTAAAGTTAGATTTTGAAAGTGCTATAACTCCACATTTTCATTTACATGTGCAGTGTATTTGCCCCTTCCTGGTTTTTTCTTTCTTTCCATATTTGTCACACTTGTATGGGTGGAATTTCACCTAAACACTTTATGAGGAAAGGACAGATTGACCTTTTCGTTTCTGAGATATCATGAACATTTCGCAGGGGGTATCATCGTGATGCAGTGTAAGATCTACCATTCATCATCAGTGTAAACTGTAAGTGCAGCAGGTCAGCGATGATGAACCAGTGCATGCTGATGATGACCAACACGTCTCCCCTGATCTACCAGAGCCGAGTGAAAAGAATCACAATCAAACTGAACAGGTAAGCTGGAATAAAATCAGTAGCAGCATTAACTCGTGCTAGTAATTATTATGGTAGACAATATTAATTCAAAATAACTTTCTCACCCTTATTTCGAATTAATATTGACTACCATAATAATTAAAATAAGTAACTAGTTTACTAGCGTGAGCTAATGCTGCTACTGATTTTATTTCAGCTTACCTGTTCAGTTTTATTGCCATTCTTTGTAAAATATTGTCTTTATAGTTTTATAAGTTGTTTGTCTTCATGTCCTTCCCTTTGTTTCTTTGTTGTACTAATATGACCCAATATATGTTCTGTGATAGTTCAAATAATATGTTTAAATATCATTGATTTCTGTATTGTGTTATATTTTTATACTAGTAACTGGTGTTAAAAATGTATCTCTACATTAATGAGCCAATGGACTGTATTATGATGTGAGCTGCTGTGGGCCAGAAAGTCCAGTGCCAATAATTTTGGTCCCAGTCCGCCCCTGCTGGAGCCTTATCATATCATCATCCCAAAATCTAGTGCAAAATAACAACACTGAGCTCAATATTACTGTCTGTCAAATCTGTAAAATAATCACATGACACAGTATGTTCGGGGGGGGGGGGGCTGTCCTAGTGTCCATATACTTTTGAACATATTGTGTGTATATAGAGTTTTTTCTTCCCCCTTTTCCAGTTGGATCAAATGTATGAGGAGATGAAAAGAGATGTGTGTGTGTGTGTGTGTGTGTGTAGAGTGTATGGCGTGAGCGCGCACCGCGCCCCCACGCGTCCCCCAGACGGAGCCTCTCCCCGTTCCGGGAAACTGCGACCGCAAACGGAGCGAATTCACCGGCGCATCCTCTGTAAGGCGAAAAGGCGAGTAGTGCAGCTGGAAACAAGACACAGCGAGGTCTGGGTTCAGCAGTGATCATGTCAGCCAGACCGGGATTTTACCGTCAGGAGCTGAACAAGACCGTATGGGAGGTGCCCGAGCGCTACCAGATCCTCACACCGGTCGGCTCGGGCGCGTACGGCTCCGTGTGGTGAGTCCCAACCGGGGAATGCTTCATCATAGCAAAGGCAAATGTAAATAAATAAATAAATAATTTATAATAATACAAATACAAAAAACAATAATATATATATATATATATTCTATTCTCCCAGTCATTCCTAGTGGCCTAGTAGCCTCTATAGTCCGAGCGCTTTGTAAACGTCTGGGTCTTTGTAGCAGGTATCATCATTCAGATGCTGCATAGTAGATTATTTTTTTTTAATCACAGAAATTAAGTTTATTCATCAGTTGTGAAGCTTTCATGTTCGAGAAGTTTGCATAAAATTTTTTAATAATACCTCAGACAATAAACCCACTTCCCCATTATTAAGTGTTTTGTGTGTGTACGGAGATGATGTTTTGAGGAAAGTCCATAGATCAGATGAGATCAGATCAGGTTCATTAGTGGTGACGCTACGTCAAGATCATCATCATCATCATCATCATCTCATTATTCATGATCATTCCTTTGAAGGCTACCAAGCAAATATATCCTGTCTTTTTTCTTCTCAGCCCTTATATTGCATAGGCACTTTATTTGAACAGTGGAAACTCAATGAAAGCAAAAGTGAAAGATGATGACTAACCACACCACTCGTATCGTGCCAAGGTGTTGTCTAAAAGTTTCAAGAGTTGTGTAACAGATGACAACACGAGGCTGCATGCACGGTCACACGAAGCACCGGCCTTCATAAGTCAGTGTGCCAAAAGACATCGTCCTGTCTATGAATGTTGCAACCTGTTCATGATGGCAACTTGTTCTGTGAATGACCTGTCCGTCATGTCGAGGATTATTACTGGTGACTAAAGAGGGAGAGTCCATCATCTCCAAGATCGAAAAGGCGAGGCAGGTCCACAACTCGATCGAGTGCAAACTCATTTGCTGCATTGTGCATCGAGAATTCGTCCCCAGGGATCATGGCGTCAATTGCGAATTCTATTTCCAGATGTCTGAGGGAGAACAGATCTAGTAAAAAGAGCTAAACTCGAAAAAAAAATTATACCCCCATTGTAGTTATTCTACATATTGTACAGTATTTCATTATGCTTCTTCTTCTGCTTAAACAAGAATGTTTTCAACATTTGCTCCTGACCAGGGCTTTGATAGATTTGCAGAATGCATGCAATCTTCAAGATTGACTCTGTGTTTGGGCAATAAATTGTCATTAATGCAGTGCCTTATGTGTGTGCATAGTCTTCCTGTTGGCTAGCAGACACATATGCCTTGGAGCTATAGAACAAGACCACCCAGTGACATGCCCAATATGGTTGCCATGGTGAGCTGTCATGGTGATATCGTTTCCTGCATTAGCTTAAAATATCTGTCTAGTCTTAGTGCCTTTGAGCAACAACAAATTATTATTATTATTATTATTATTATTATTATACTGAGAAAAATAGTATAGCACTATATTTTTTGTCAATTTCCGCCAATTAAAAAAAAAGTGAAAATATGAACAAAAGCTCATACAGTACTTGTGAAGGCAGCATTGTTCTCAAATTGCTGCTAATGCAATGTCTTAGGCAATGTGACGAAGCAACACACATAAGGTGAAGCAGTCTACTGAGTGAGTGTGTGTTGATTTCAGCTGCCAGACTCTTGTGGATAGTCAGCTGGTTAACTGGCAGGAGAGAGGATCTAAGCCATATTTCCCAGAATCATTTGGGTTTTATTGGACTGCTGCCCATAACCTTTTTATTGATTTCTATACTCTACACTGCCAAGACTATTTGAACATCACATGACTTTCCACCAGACTTTCCAGTAGGGATTTGCGATCATTCAGCAACAAGGGAAAACTGATGTTCAGCAAAAAAGTCTGACATGAACTTTGTTTTGCAATTCATTCCAAAGGTGTGGTTGAGTGTGTTTGAGGTCAGGGATCTGTCCAGGCCACATAGACCATGGCAACACATCTCTTTGTGGACCTTAGTTTGTGTATAGGGGCATTGTGATGCTGGAACAGGTTTGGGCCGGTTAATTCCATTGAAGGGATGTTGTCAAGCTTCAGCACACAATGACTTCCTTTATGATTACAGCTTTTCAGCTTTTAGCTTCGAGGAAAATACAGTCCCGATCAAAAGTTTAAGACCACTTGAAAAATGGCAAAAGATCATATTTTGCATGGTTGGATCTTAACAAGGTTCCAAGTAGAGCTTCAACATGCAACAAGAAGAAATGGGAGTGAGACAAAACATTTTTTGACCATTCAATTAATTGAAAATAACGATTAAACTGAAACAGGCTGTTTTACAGCTGATCAAAAGTTTAGGACCACATGCCTTTAAAAGGCCAAATCTGTGCAAAGATGTGGATTCATTGTCATTTTCTGTCAGGTAGTCACACGTTCTGATGGCAAAGGCAAAAAAACTCTCCCTTTTTGAACGTGGTCGGGTTGTTGAACTGCATAAGCAGGGTCTCTCACAGCGCTCCAACGCTGCTGTGGTGGGACGCAGTAAGACAGTCATTTGGAATTTCTTAAATGATCCTGCGGGTTATGGAACAAAAAAGTCGCAACGAATTTTTGAAGTGATCAACAATAACGGTGGAGCTACTCAGTACTGAATTCATGTTTGGAAGGTTGATTTCTGTTTTGCGGGTTTTTTTTTGGAGGTGTCTGCTTTTGATCAGCTGTAAAACAGCCTGTTTCAGTTTAATCGTTGTTTTCATTAAATTGCATGCTCAAAAAATGTTTTGTCTCACTCCCATTTCTTCTTGTTGCATGTTGAAGCTCTACTTGGAACCTTGTTAAGATCCAACCATGCAAAATATGATTTTTTACTATTTTTTAAGTGGTCTTAAACTTTTGATCGGGACTGAATCTTTATACGGACGTTACGGTCAGGTGATCACAAATTTTTGGCCATAAATTTAATTTATATATATACCTTCAATTATATGTTGTCTTATTTGAAATCCCCCAAAAAGTCTTTTATAAAAGATTACCAATCTTGATTGTCGCACGAGTTGCAAATATAAGAAAACTTGTCAAATATTTCCTAATGTGTTAAATAATGAGTACATAAATTAAACCAAACCTCATTTTATTATTTAATGTCCATAAAAATTAGTAATATAACTCTTATTGCTATATTATTGAATTTTATGAATATATAAATATATTTATGTGAATGAGTGTGTGTGTGTGTGTGTGTATGTCCAGGGTGTACCCCGCCTCATGCCCTAAGTCTCCTGGGATTGTCTCCAGGCCCTCCGCAACCCTGAATACAGGATAAAGTGGAATAGATGATGTGTGTGTGGGTTATTATTCCACATATTATTGAATCTGTTTGGTAATTATTTTATTTATATTTGATTTTACTCATTCAATGTTTTATTATTGTTTTAATAATCTAGGTATGAATGAGTCTGTGGATATGAGTGTGCATGGTGCACTGTGATGACCTGGCATCCCATTTTAGTAACTGCTTCACATAAGTCAGGGTAATAATGAATCTGGAGACGATTCCACTAAATCCTGGGTGAATTCCACATTCGAATTCACCCAGGATTTAGTGGAATTGTCTCCAGATTATTATCCTGACTACAGTAAAGCAGTTACTAAAATGAAGGGATGCATATTGCCTAATTGCCCCACAACTTATAAGATTATGAGAGGGTCATGCCTAAACCCATCGAGGTATTGTGCAAGTCCAGCTGCTTTTGTCACATATTGAAAAATGCAGACTAAATCAATTCAGCATTGAACACTTTTCTCAATGTCCAATGAACTATTATAGTTTAGTGGAATTTTATATCTTTGAGAATAGATTGCACAATGTGTTTTTTGAAGCCTGCATAATTTCAAGATGAAGGCTAAGAAATATTTTCCGAAATGTCTTTAGCCTTAGTAAAAATATTGTGACATGATTTTAAAAGTTTGACTTTTTATTTTATTAGTTAGATACTGAATTGTTCATGCTCTAACTATACTGTCCATTTGGTTTGGGATGCTTTTGTCAAATTTTTAATTAAACATCTAGCTTGAGTCGAATTCGGTCGACTCAAATGATTGCCTAAATCAGAATTTTATTATTATTTGGGGATTACATTTTGCAAGCATCTTTACTATATATATATAGTTAGGGCATGTAATATAAAGGATCAAAATTATCTATTCGGATCTAAACAAAGTGGATTTCCATGAGCAAACATCAACACTTCAAACATCAAAGAATATAAAGTACGAGGGGTGGTCAAGTCAAACTGAGACTTGCAATGAACCAGTACAGTGATGAGACTCTGCATTTAAAAATCAATGGATATCTTGTCACCAGCTTGTCTTTTGGAAACTGTTCAAACTTATTCACTTAAACATTACAGAAAATCAGCTGGGAGTATTGCCCCATCCCCCAGTTCTGACCTCGTTCCTAGCCACTGACACATGTTTGATCCATTAAAGGAGTTCCTGGGAGGCCAGTGTTTCAGATGGGAAACAGGCAGCTTGATCATAGCTGAGAAAAAAATTTCTTCCTTGATGGTATCCAAGCACTAGTGAAATGCTGGGATAAGTGCATTAGTGTACAGTAGCAGGAGATTGAAGAGAGAAATAAAGGGTGTTTTTTCCCCTCATAACTGTGTTTTGTTTTACTGCACAATTAAAAGTCCCGGTTTGACTCGAACACTCATTGTTTAATACCAACGGAAAATGCTGTAAATCTTATTACAGCTAAGACATAAAGGTTTAATTTCTATGTCCTGTCATAGTGTTTGTGGGTTGAGATCAATATTATCTGAAATGTTAGAGCTGAGGCTTCCCATGCGCTACATGCCTTTATTTTTAGCACTGAATCATAAAACTTTGAATGTGGGCTGACAAGTGTAATTAGTTTCTGCACTGTCTTCCTCAAGACTGACGAAAGGAACCAAAGCCTTGATAAGACTCTCTTCTATTCTATATACTGTAGATACACTACACACACACATACACTTCCTGGCTACTTCCAATCAGCCAATCATGTGGCAGCAGTGCAATACAAACAATAATGGAGATACATGAAAGTTCAAATCAAAAATTATAATGGGAAAAATGTGATCCATGACCATGCTTGTTGGTAACAGATGGGTTGGTGTAAGTATTTCCCAAAACCACTGATCTTCGGGCAATTTCACAGACAGCAGTATCTAGAGTTCACACAGAATGGTGTGAAAAAAGAAAGGAAAAAAATTTGTGAAAGGCAGCTTTTGTTGATGAGAGACATCAGAGGAAGTCAGGCTGGTAGCAGAGGTGTAATGCTGTGGGCAATAATTCCTCAGCATACACTGGGCCCCATAATACAAATTCAGAATTGTTTGAATACCACAACATATCAAAGTATCGTTGCTGTAAAAGTGCATCCATATTTATTCACAAGCATCGTATTGCACGATGCCACAAAGCATAGACTATCCATAACTGGGTCAGTGAACAAGGTTATGAGTTTAGTGTACACTTCAGAGGCATTGCAGTGAGTATATCTGAAACCAGTAGAGTATGTTTGGGATGAGTTAAAACAGGAGAGCAACAAAAAAGAATGTGCAGCTGAGAAATGCAGTAATTGAATGAGGCACTTAAGTCAACATGGACCAGAATCTGAAAAGGACTCCCCCCCCCCCCTACAGCTTATGTAACCCATGCTACAAAGAATTGCTTCTATTTTGGAAGTAAAGGGGGCCATTGTTAGTGTACAGTAGCATTCCTAATAAAATAAGTGGTGACTGTACTGGATGTTCAAAAACTCTGGTAAAGTAATTAAAGTTTTGAGCCCAAGGTGTATGTTGGTGGCGGCAATGTGTACAATTTAGTTTGCATGTTCTCCCCGTGCTTGGTGGAATTCCTCCAGGTACTCCGGTTTTCTCCCACAGTCCAAAGACATACAGATTAGGCTGATTCACAGATTGCCTGTAGTGTGTGTGTGTGTGTGTGTGTGTGTGCTCCCCATCCAGGGTGAACCCCGCCTCATGCCCTCTCCTGGTCTCCTGAGATAGGCTCCTGGCCCCAGACAACCCTGTATACAGGATAAAGCTGTATAGACGATGAGTGATTAAGTGTGTCTATGTTGGTATGGATGGGTACCAAAAATACAGCTTAAGCTGGTAGAACAAGACATGGCTTTGGGCCAGTCGCCTAAACCCCCTCTCAACCAACTACCTCATTGTCCACTAAACTACAGTATATGATACATCAGTAATGAGGGGGTTATCACAGAGGGACATTCTTTTATATATTTAGGTGTGTATTTTGGGTGCTTTTCACAGCTTGAATAATTCACAACTAATAAGAACTTTAAGTCCTGGAAGCTGATCACACCTTGTCTTAAAACCTAAATGCTATAATGGTGGTTTTATAACACAGGCTCAGTTGTCTCTCTTTCTCTCACTTCTTGGAAATAAAAGCTGCATGAAAATTACATAAGCTCAGCTCCTTGACATTATAGTCCTCAGCCCGCTGCTTTTTTTATTTATTTTTATTTTTTAGAAAAATATTCTGGTAATGGTAACATATGAACAAAAATAAGTCATAATACAGCTAAAAGCACTTTTTTTTTTTAAGTATGTCTGTTGAGTCATGCACAGTAAAATCCCCAGTGTTTATTTAAAACTGGACTCATATAAACACTGAGGGGTGTTAATTCGACACCCTAAGTGTTAATTCATCACTGGGGAAATATGCTGTGTGAGATAAGTAATGTCTCCTTAAATCACAGACATGAGAGTGTGTTTATTATGCACATGCGCTCTTAAAGCGTGTGGCTTAAGCAGTAGTTGTGGTTGGTCATTGGTCACATGACTACAACATGTACACCTATTAGCCATGACATTGACACCATATACAATGTTTACACATTAACATTGATTATCAATTATATACCAACAAACTGGTGATAGGATCATGGGCACTTAAGGCTCATATTTGCCTATGAGGAGCAAAGGCCAGTCCGTTTGGTCCAAACGGAAAAGCCAATGCAGCACAACGTAGCTCAGTGGTTAAGGCATTAGACTCAAATCCCATAACCACCAGAACACCTCCCTGTTGAAACTGCCTAAATGTAAATTAATTGCTGGTGCTGATAGATAGACATATAGATACTTTATTGATCCTGAAGGAAATTCCAGATATCCAGCATCAATAGAAACAATAATGCAAAGACAGTTTGTAGATAAAATTGTGAGTCACTCTGGATAAGGGCATCTGCAAAATGCCCAAATGAAATGTGAGGAACTGACCAGAAGTTACTAGAGCAACGCCAACGCTAAGAGCAAAAAACTACAAGATATATAAGAAGCATATAAATAAAGCATATAAATCACAAGTTAAAGTAAAAAAAAAAAAACAGCACACAAAAGGTTCTGCTGCCAACTTGCTGGTGCTAGACACCAAAAAACTCCTCCGGAGATTTTCTGGGGTCCTGCTCTGAGGGGTCTGAGTTGTACCAGTGGCACAAGGGGAACCTAGAATGCAGAGGTGAAAAGAGTAATAAAATTTTGTACTTAAGTAAAAGTACTGTTATTTTACTGAACTTTTACTGAAGTACAAGTAAAGTTACCCTAATAAAAGTCTACTCAAGTAAAAGTAAAAAGTAGAAAGCTCATTAAAAATTTACTCAGAGTAAAAGTTACTACGTTTTTTTTTTTTTTATGTACCAGCGGGGGTGGGATGGGGGATGGAACACCCTTGCATAATAAATCTGTTCCCTTTATTGTGCTTGAAATCAAAGTGGTTGCTTAAATATGACCAGGGGTTTGCTTCATAAGAAATTGTTGGCATTTCACTTTCAGCTATGTCTGCATCACTGACATCTGTTCTGTCTCCATCGTTCTTGTGAATTTACCGCGTTTGTTCTCCATCAATCAGTGCAGTGGTTTCCGGGGTGCAATTTATTTCCTTCCGCGTTGTATTATTTGTAATAATTTAAATTTTCATTCATTTATTTTTTACTCAGTAGCGAATATGATTTAAAATGTAGTGAAGTACAATACTTTAAACAAAACATACTTAAGTAAAAGTAAAATTACAGATTTTAAAAACTACTTTAAAATGTAGAAGTACACAAAAAATCTACTCAATTACAGTAATGCGAGTAAATGTAATTCATTACTTTCCACCTCTGCCTACATGGTACTGCGCATAATGTTATGTGTTTTAATGTTATGGCTAAACTACTTTGTTCAAAAATACATTTAAAAATACAAAAATACATTTTGTGCCATAATCTACTTTTGCTTACTTCACCTACAGTAGCTATTACACTTAAATATTATATTTAAACTGTATATATTATAAATATGACTCTACGCTAATCAAAAGCAAGTCACATACTGTAGCATATAATGACTAACACATGACTCATTTATTTCTGGAAACTGCTTAGAGTCACAGTGGATCCGGTGCCTATTTCAGGTACACAGGATGTACAGTGAGAACACACACTTTACGAGATTCTATTCTATTGAAATGATATGACATCATTTAACATTCATACTCACCTAAGCATGGTATGTCTTCGCCAATTCCCCTACTGGCACGTTACTGTCTGTGTAGAGTTGCATTAATTACACTATATGCTATATAATTTGCTTTTAATTGGTAAGGTATAGTATTAGTTTTGAAAATGTTAATATAACATAAACTTTATTTCTGAACCAACTGGCTATATATGTGAAAATAAAACATTTACCTGACGAACCGTTCTATTCCTACAGTATACCTTTCGGGATTATAGGGTTGTCAGCATAGTTGGCACAATTTACTGAACAGAGTAAAAATGTTGTGGCTATACTGAAACAAATCAAGGAAAGGATTTGTAGCACATACTGTAAGGACCCACGGTGACACAGGTCTCACAAACCCTTTAAATGTTCTCAAAAGTTCCTTCTTCAGCTTGAGAAGTCCCTAAGTGCAATGACCACCCAGGTGCAGCTATGTGATAATCTGTGAATTTGTCTACCAATAATTTGCAAAATTATGGTGTTCCCTGGTATCACATATGGCAGAATGAAAAGACATGTGGCTTGTTTTTTGTCACTGAAAGTAAATTTCATCCTGTTTAACAATTCTAATGCTTAATTAACCTTACATATTTTACATTTAACCTGTTCTGGCTGCATTTCTTGAACAAATTAATAAAATATCGCTGTGACATATGTCACATAAGTCTTTTAACCCAAAAATTGTCAGGGAAAATGGCGCATAACATTTAAAAAAGTGATCCATGTGGTCATTTGGGACTGTTATATCTACCTTAAAGGACAAAGGGGTCTGGGCTTTTTATGGGTTAAAAAAGCAGGTCATTCAATTCAAATTCAAATTTTATTTGTCACATACACAGTATGATATGCAGTGAAATGCTTATACGACCGCCAGTTACCTTAAAAAATAAAAGCTTATACATAAGAAATAAATATGAATAAAGAGAAGAGAAATACGATGGAAAATAAATGTAACTAGTACAATATACTGTACAAATAAGGACATAATAAAAAAATAGCAAAATATAGAAATCTAGAAGAAAAAATTTTAATTTGTAAAAGTTTAGAAATGACTGGGGGTTTGCAAATATGCATAAAAAGTGACTTATTAAAGTGTCTTCTTTACATTGTCTTGTGCAATGGTCCAGAAATGAAAATCATGAATGCCCAGTCAATGTTGGATGTTAAAAAGGTGGTATTAGTCCTGTGTTGTGTTGTGGTTGAGAGACCTTATCGCCTGCGGGAAGAAGCTCCTCCTCAGTCTCTCTGTGTTGGTCTTCAGTTAGCGGAATCGCTTCCCAGACCGCAACAGAAAGAACAGTCCATTGTTGTGATGGCTGAGGTCCTTCACGATCTTCCTGGCCTTGGTCCAGCACCGCTTGCTGTAGATTGAGTGCAGGTCAGAGGTGGTAGAGACGGCCTTTTTCACCACGGTGTTGATGTGACAGGAACATGACAGGTCCTGCATGATGTGAACGCCAAGGTATCTGAAGCTGTCCACTCTCTCCACTGGGCTCCTGTTGATGACTGGGGTCTGGTACAGTAGTTCCTCTAGTGTTGGCTTTAGCGTCCATGGTTTGTCATGAATCCCTTTAAAAAAACCCTGCTGGAAGGTGGATCATTTACTCCAAATTGCACTGTGCTATGAATATTATGCCTGTGTAACCGTGACAAAGATAACGCATTCATTAATGAATGAATGATAATTAATTAATGATAATAAATACCATAGTACATAACAAGATTTGTTAAGAAGATTATTTGTTTAAATTAATTTCTAATATAGTGTGTGCCGTTCAATCCCATGCACCGACATCCTGTCGATGTCTAATTTAAACCTTGTCGAACGGTTTCCAGATGTCTGTTACTATAGAAACAGAGGGAACAGTTTCCTGATAATGTCACAGATTGCAGAAACATGTTGGACAGGCAGGTGCAGAGATATTTTATGCAACATGTGGTTCAATAATGTTCCATAATATTTATTACCAGATTTTATATAAATCATAAAGCGTACATGTTTGTCCCTAGTATCTTTAGTCACACACTATTGCGTAACTTTATTGTACTGAAGATCCATACATGGAGGACACCAGCATTTGAGAACCTGCACATGCTTTTTGTCAGAAGAGTAATAAACTTTTAAAATCAGGCATATATAAAACAAGATAGCTTTAGATAGCAGTTAATGCTTTGATAGAGTTTTGTTATGCCTAGTTTTGTGGTCTAAATAGAAATAGTGTACTACTGTACACATTCAAGATTTTTTTTTACTGAAACTATAATATTTACTGTAAATGCTGTCCCTTACATGACTAACACGACCTCTTCTTTTCTCTTCTTTTCACCTTCTCTTACCTTAACTTCCTTTTGCTTCCCTTCTCAACTTTCCCTTCCTTCACTTTCCTATAGCTCAGCATACGATGTGCAGCTTCGTCAGAAAGTGGCCATTAAGAAGCTCTCTCGGCCATTTCAGTCTCTCATTCACAGTCGGCGCACCTACAGGGAACTGAGGTTGCTCAAGCACATGAAACACGAGAATGTGAGTTACAAACATGCACAAACCCAGAAGCACATGAAATTTGGTTGTAATGACTTTATTACAGATACTTTAAAAGAGCAGTTCAGCATTTGTGCGTTATACATCTTTTATTTTGCTAAAGTAGATTTGTCTGAAATACATCACTTCCAGTCCAAATCAAAGCTTTTTTTAGATTGCCAGTGACTCTGTGTGACTACATATTCAGATAGGTTTTGTAGAACAGTACAATATGTCAGAGATGACTACGTAGTGGATGTTAAACAGGAAGCTGAATTTGAATAATCAGATTCCATACCACTCAGCTCCAAGTATTAAGTAACATAATACCCCGAGAATGTAATGCAGTATGTCTGGTGGAGCCGAGTAGTCCGGTGTAGCACTGTACTCATCCTTTTGTAATCACTGTAATATCAAAAGCAGTTTATTTATAAATATTTAAATAGGTATTTATAGAGCAGTCATGCAGAGGCAGATGTTGTAGCTACAGCGGATATACGGTAAAAAGTCTGAACACCTCTGTTAAAATTCCCAGTTTTTTCTACCTGTAATCTATCCGATTATACTCATTCAAATAAAATATAAATAGGAAAAGTTTAAAGGTACACAGACTTTAATAAAGTTTGTGCCTGTGCCCCATATTAATAAATCACATTTACAGTTAATGTTCAAAAGTAAATAACATATCTATCATCAGTAAAATTATTCTGCTTAACCCCATTAAGGATAACATGTATTTATAGGATTTTCTTGCCATTTTCTTTTCTTGGCCATTACATCCTGAAGCCATGGTCACCTTGACATGTACGTACCAGATCTCAGTGTTGAAGGATAAGGAATCAGGAAAGTAGAACAAAAGAATGTTTCAAAACATTAGCTGTACCATAGAATACTGGCAAAGCCATTATCATCATACGAGTAGAGGGAAATTAAATTATATTGAGATTACCAATAACATGACATCCCTCGATAAATAAAGAAAGGACAAGGCTTACTCTCTTTAAAGCAGCACAGATACGGGCTGGCAACACAGCATACAGTAAGTCAATGGTAATTTAAAAAATATATGTATGTTCTTATATGGACGCCTTATGTGTTAAACTGTGACTTTGGGTTTTCGGATGTGTCAGGTAGAACAAAAGATATCCTTACTTCATACTGCACTGCACTTTGTGTGTGTGTGCGGACGCCTCATTGGAGAGCATGTCCTCTCGCTTTCACCCAAACACACACAAACATACACACACTCTTAATGGAAACACTGTTTTATCAGGAAAATTAACAAGGAACATCGCTAAGTGAGAGCATACTAATTGAATCACTGCTGTAAAATAAAAATAAAACAAATTAACCTGCACTTTACCTTTGAAAAGAATCACGACAGAGCAGAGTTTTCATTAGAGAGAGAGAGAGAGTGTGTGTGTGTTTGTGTAAAGGCAACACACCACCTCAATTATAGCCAAATCTAGGCAGGAAAATATGTTATTGCCTGATGAGACCAAGGTAGAATTTTCATATTTTGCATAAAAACAAGATAGCTCCTCACCTACAGACCTACTACACCCATGGTGAAGCATGGTGGCGGCAGCATCATGCTACAGTATATGGATGCTTCTCTTCAGTGGGGACTGTGGTTCTATTCAAGATAGAGGGACTGATGGATAACGCTATCTACCAATCTATTTTGGCAAGCTCTGCAGACCCCTCTTAGAGAGCTGGAGATGTGGAAGAAGTTTGACCTCAAAGCCTGACCCAAAGCACAAACCCATGTTACAAAGGGAATGGATTCACAAACAAAAAGTGATAACAATTTCAGAATGGTCTATGATCTACATCCTGTCGAAGCTCCTGAAGATCCACTATGCAATTTAAGAAATATTTAAATGTAAAACTTTTCCCCTGAATGGTGGAATACAATTGCCAAATCACGAGGGTAGACTTTTACCCAGAAATACAGAGTGATATATTATTTTAATAGGTATTTAGTTAAGGTCTCGGGTCTGAGTCCGGGAGTTTTCATTATCTTCCCGTGCATGGTGGGTTTCCTGTTGGTGCTCTTGTCTTCTCCCAAAATCCACATACAGGATGAATTTAATTAAAGTTAAGCTAACTGCCTATTCCTAATTGCCCACAGTGTTTGCAATACTGTTTCGGTTTGATGCTTTACAACACAAAAGTCTGCAATTTGGTCATGTTGTGGTGTGTAGACTTATACGCACTGTATTTATTATTGTGTTTTATCCAGGAATTAAAGTAATTTAACATTTCTGTCAGTACTATAGTATGTATATATCAGATGAACATAACATGAATGTATGAAGATGAATAACGTTTGCACAAAAATGATAACTTGTGTGCACAAGATCAAAGAAAAATTGCACCTTTTGGGACTTTAGGGGCTTTGTAAGATACCACTGTTCTTTGAGAAAACCATTTTACAGAATATTTTCCTAAACAGCAAAGAAAAAAAAGCTTAAAACCCACTTTAGACAATGAAGAATGACATTTATAAATCACAGCCATTCAAGACTAATTATGTTTGTGTTTTGATGAAGATGCTGTTTAGAGAGAGAGAGAGAGAGAGAGAGAGAGAGAGAGAGAGTTAATGTTAATTCACATTAATATGTGTGGAAAAACATGATTTAAAAGATTAGTCATTATCTCTTTGGCTTGTCCACCAAACATTCCCTTCTTGCTGTAGCCTGCCATTAAACAACCGATGCCTCCAGCTGCTATCTAACTCCCCCAGCCCGACACGGGCTGCGTAGCTGTTTGACTTGAGACTTACTCCCCCACCCTGACAATAGGCATATTGCAGCACGACCATCTGCGTCTCTGGCTTGTGAACCACTGTAAACTTAATAGGTTGCAATAGCAGATGACAAAGAGAGTGATTCATAAATTATCATCCTTCATGCACATAATTAGTACAAGGGAACAATATCAGAACAGAGAGGATTCTCTACTTAATAGTCAGATCTTCCTCTCCTTGGTTCAAAACTTGAATCTAGAATGAAATTATACTAGCTCACTTTTCTCCTACACTGTTCTCCTTCTTCACTAACTTGGACAGAACGCCCTCAAAGATCAGGCCAACACATCAGTTTGCACACAAAAGAGAGAAAGAAGTCAGAGATACAAAGCAAGACAATGCACTTGTGCTCGCTTTTAAGTAAGATCAGTTATCATGCTTGTGAGAACTGGATACAAACATGAGTCTGTAATTCTAGCTGTTTTATTAACTTAGGAAATAGTCAGTGAAAGCCCATACAATGTGATTTTATTATTTTTTTTGCAAAATGTTTGACACACGATTCACCTTACAGAAATCCACCGAGAAATTGACTATCCTGTCAGGCTGGGTTACCCAGGGGCTGTTCCACTCACTGTTTGACTCCCTTAGTACTCTCATCTCTAGCAATTATCTCTATATCCTGAACCATTGTCCTTTAGTCGCACAGATCCCAGATATAGGGAACATCGTTTTTTATTGAGTGTTGGACTGTCCTTTGAGATTTCTTTAATTACATCTAACACCCCCTGGCTTTTCTCCCATATAATATCTCAAAGAGGGAAACCAAGTGGTGTCCTAGGGCAGCTCCAGGACTGCAAATTCATCCATTCATTTTCTATACCGCTTTATCCTGTATACAGGGTTATGGGGGGCCTGGAGCCTCTCCCAAGAGACTTAGGGCATGAGGTGTGCCAGTCCATCACAGGGCACACATACACACACTGCGGGCAATTTGGTAACACTAAATAACCTATTCAATTCAAGATTCAAGATTCAAGATTCAAAGAACTTTATTAATCCCAAAGGGAAATTCTGCATGTCCTTAGACTGTGGGAGGAAAGCGGAGCACCCGAAGGAAACCCACCAAACACGGGGAGAACATACAAAGTCCATGCACACAGACCCTAAGGCGAGAATCGAACCGCCGACCCTGGTGGTGCTAATCACTAAGCCACATTCAGACTGCAAATTATAGGGCTTAAAATCATTTCCCCACAAATTTGCATATAATTTTTTCTCGTTAAATTGTTTGATTAGTGTTGTGTTGTGCCTTTATCAGTTACACCAACCTACAGTAATTACACACAGTTTAAATAGTTCAGTTTAAATCAGACAACAGAATTGTACTTAATTGTCACCCAGTGAGTGTTTGCATCAAATGTTGCATTATGATAGGCTGACTTTAGCTAACATTACAGTACTGGAGCACTATGTGACTCCACCGGTACCTGTTGGTTGGATAAAGGTTAATGTCCAGCCATAAGAAACCCTGATCGCAAATCATGCATATTGTACTATTTTGTAACACTACACACCCTTTTATTACACACCCCAAGGGAAATTAGATGCAATGTATTTATTATTTGTATTTGTGTATTTTCTTTGTAGGTTATTGGTTTGCTAGATGTTTTCTCTCCTGCAGCGTCACTAGAAGAATTTAATGAGGTGTAAGTACAGTATATACCTGGACCATATATATGGATCCAGTGAATTTTTTGGTGGCTATTAAAATAAATTTGCCGGTAGGATGATTAATTTACAGTATAACACTGTGCAAAAGTCTTGTGCCACCCTTCACTTTTCATCAGATCAAATCAGATTTTTTTATGTAGTCTTGTGGAGTTGGTCTCCATTCTTCCTGAAGGACTCTTTTTTACTCATTTTTCCTGCCATTTTCAGCACGGTCCTGTACCTGAGCAATTTCAGAGGAATGTTTTTTGTTTTTTAACCCATACAGTGACCTATGAATCATTCAAGCATAAAAATTATTTATTATCTAAAGACATGAATCAGTTAAAACCAGTAAGAAACAGATGAACACTGAGCAGTTGGAACAAACAAGAGGGGAAATGAGGTTGCTGCTGAAGTTGTTACATAAATCTTTTTTTTTATTGTATCTTTATGCACTTTGCAGCCTGTCGCAGTAAAACATTTCTTCCTATTTCTTTAATTTACATCATTTCATTTTAACTTAATTTAATATGAAGAAATAAGGATTGGCTCAAGACTTTTGCTCAGCACTGTCAATAATAAAGACTCTATACTGTAATAAGCACTACAAATAAATATATATCTGCACTGACTAACACAATTTTTAACACATGTTCAGATGTACTTAACATCAGATATAATATTTTAACAACAATCGTCCTGTTGATGTTCATGTAATCAGTCACCTCTCAATTCTTTCTTCAGGTATCTTGTTACTAATCTAATGGGAGCGGATCTCAACAACATAGTCAAATTTCAACGCCTTTCAGATGAGCATGTTCAGTTCCTCATTTATCAGTTACTTCGTGGCCTTAAGGTATTTCAGGGATTGTAATTAAATTTAAATAAAATCTGGGGGTTTTTTATAGCTCCAAAATGCTTTATGGGGTCCCTTGGCATTTTGTCAGTTTTCCTTCTTGCCTCATTCTCTATGATTTGATTTCTCTCTTCCTCTCGACCCATCAAAAAGTACATCCATTCAGCTGGACTAATACACAGAGTGAGTTTTCCCCTCTTTCTTTGCTTATTCTATGTTCTGTCTAAAGAATCTGAATTGGTCATTTAATCAACACTTATGTGATTGAGTACAAATTTTGTCCAATTTAGTCTAATTTTGAGTACTAATTAATGAAATAGTCTGTGCACAATATATATAAAGGTATAAAGGAAGGTGTATCATATAAAGTACTGTTTATGATGTATATTGTCTATGTAATTTCAGCCTGTATTGTGTGTTTTTAATTAAATATCTATTCTATAGGATCTCAAACCAAGCAATGTAGCTGTGAATGAAGACTGTGAACTCAGGGTGAGACCTATACTGCACGCTTTGTAATCAGTTAGAATATGATATACAAACCGGATTCCAAAAAAGTTGGGACACTAAACAAATTGTGAATAAAAGCTGAATGCAATGATGTGGAGATGGCAAATGTCAATATTTTATTCAGAATAGAACATAAATCACGGAACAAAAGTTTAAACTGAGAAAATGTATCATTTTAAGGGAACAATATGGTGAATCAAAATGTCATGGTGTCAACAAATCCCAAAAAAGTTGGCACAAGGCCATTTTCACCACTGTGTGACATCTCCCCTTCTTCTTACAACACTCAGCAGACGTCTGGGGACCGAGGAGACCAGTTTCTCAAGTTTAGAAATAGGAATGCTCTCCCATTCTTGTCTAATACAGGCCTCTAACTGTTCAATCGTCTTGGGCCTTCTTTGTCGCACCTTCCTCTTTATGATGCGCCAAATGTTCTCTATAGGGGAAAGATCTGGACTGCAGACTGGCCATTTCAGTACCCGGATCCTTCTCCTACGCAGCCATGATGTTGTGATTGATGCAGAATGTGGTCTGGCATTATCTTGTTGAAAAATGCAGGGTCTTCCCTGAAAGAGATGACGTCTGGATGGGAGCATATGTTGTTCTAGAACCTGAATATATTTTTCTGCATTGATGGTGCCTTTCCAGACATGCAAGCTGCCCATGCCACACGCACTCATGCAACCCCATACCATCAGAGATGCAGGCTTCTGAACTGAGCGTCGATAACAACTTGGGTTGTCCTTGTCCTCTTTGGTCCGGATGACATGGCGTCCCACATTTCCAACAAGAACTTCGAATCGTGACTTGTCTGACCACAGAACAGTCTTCCATTTTGCCACACTCAAACGATCCCTGGCCCAATGAAAACGCCTGTGCTTGTGGATCTTGCTTAGAAATGGCTTCTTCTTTGCACTGTAGAGTTTCAGCTGGCGACGGCGGATGGCACGGTGGATTGTGTTCACTGACAATGGTTTCTGGAAGTATTCCTGAGCCCATTCTGTGATTTCCTTTACAGTAGCATTCCTGTTTGTGGTGCAGTGTCGTTTAAGGGCCCGGAGATCACGGGCATCCAGTATGGTTTTACGCCCTTGACCCTTACGCACAGAGATTGTTCCAGATTCTCTGAATCTTCGGATGATATTATGCACAGTTGATGATGATAACTGCAAAGTCTTTGCAATTCTTCGCTGGGTAACACCTTTCTGATATTGCTCCACTATCTTTCTGCGCAACATTGTGGGAATTGGTGATCCTCTACCCATCTTGGCTTCTGAGAGACACTGCCACTCTGAGAAGCTCTTTTTATACCCAATCATGTTGACAATTAACCTAATTACTGTTAATTGGTCTTCCAGCTCTTCGTTATGCTCAAATTTACTTTTTCCAGCCTCTTATTGCTACTTGTCCCAACTTTTTTGGGATTTGTTGACACCGTGAAATTTGGAATCAACATATTTTTCCTTTAAAATGATACATTTTCTCAGTTTAAATTTTTGTTCCGTGATTTATGTTCTATTCTGAATAAAATATTGACATTTGCCATCTCCACATCATTGCATTCAGTTTTTATTCACAATTTGTTTAGTGTCACAACTTTTTTGGAATTCGGTTTGTAGATAAGATTTAATTTAACAGTATAAAATTTTGGAGTATAAAGTGGTCTGAATGTGGAGTGATTGCATTCGATTGTGTCGTCAGATCCTGGATTTCGGATTGGCCAGGCAGACAGATGATGAGATGACCGGGTATGTGGCAACACGCTGGTACAGAGCGCCTGAAATTATGCTCAACTGGATGCATTATAATCAGACAGGTGAGAAGGGCTTAATAAGGAAATCAGTATCACTCTATAGTCTTATTTAATCTACTTGTTAATAATTGTTAATAATTATTTATAGTACTATGGAAAAGTAGTAAGGCATGTTGGCTTAGTGCAGTGGTTCTCAAACTTTTTCTGTCATTCCCCACTTAAGGGGGTGAGCGAATTTTCAAGCCCCACTTGTCAACAAAATAATAATGAAATCGGCCAAGTTTACTGTTTCTTGAAATATCAATTCCTAAACCAATACGATCAAACAACACCAAGTTAAAAAAAGATAAAATACACGTGCAATTGTTATAAAAGGCTTACGTTGTCACTTATCTTTGCATAATTGACCCCATGTTTATTAGCTGCTCAGCAATCGTTTGTAGTTTTTTTGCACTGGCCAATTCTGTATGTAACTTTGAATGAAGCCATTTGTGCTTTGCTGTCCACTGATTCAGATTTTACCATGCGATTCTCCTGCTGTCTGTATTCTGCCAGCTTTCTTTGAAAGAAGTCTAGTGGCTTATTAACATGACTGGAGTGTGTTGTCTCTAAGTGTCTTCCTAATTTGTTGGGTCTCATGCGGTCTGCTGCCAGCAGTTTAAGACACAAAACACACACGAGCCTCTCCTCTGCCCCCACCATCACCACCATGAATCCAAGCTCAACATAGGCTTCATTAGTGGTGGGCGATATAACCAAAATCTTCTAACACAGTAGAAGCAATTTTCTAACTCAATAACACAATATAGCGATTTGTATCTGAAAATGCATAAATAAAAATGAAAACACAAAGAAATTGTTTTACATAATTTCATTTTTTTATGTAATTTTATTTAAACTGTGAATTGCTGAGGTTTGCCGCATTTTTTTTACTTTGGCCATATTCGATTTGTATTTCAGATGATAGAAAAGGTTTGACGTGTTTTCACCACTTGTTAAAACAGTGCACTTACGTACCTTCCAAATCACGTTCATCTCATTCGTATCACTTTTCTTATACCCAAACCAATTCCACACCACAGACGAGGCACATTTTTTCTTTACAAGCTCCTCATTGTTGGTTTTGTCACATGTAAGCAAACTCACTGCTCGTCTTCTTCCATTGTCGAAGTGTATGTGAAGCCAAACACATCAAAAGTGGGACGAAACCGCGGCACCCGATTGAACCAAATATCTGCGCAAATACAGCGCAGCGCAACTATCTGGATAGCGCAGAGTTGATCTGGTTTAGTTGCGCAGCCCGGTGGTGGATCCCGCAGCGCCGCTCGAATCACAAACCTGCGCGACCCACCGTGTTTTATTTAAAAACAATTTATTTAAAATGTCAGGACTGTTTAATATTGTTTCCGCCTTGTCATGCCTGGATTGTACGTGCGCATCCCAGCGGGGTTAAATGTATTTTGATGGTCCGCGCGGTTTATTTCTGTCAGTGTCGCGCAGCGCTGCCCAGTGGCTCGCGCAGGTTTGTGATTCGAGTTTGTCCGACGTTAAACCGTTTTTGTTGCACTATGGTTCCACTTTTTCTCCCGGCCCACAACTGATGTTATTTTAAATTTACTTGTATTAATGATCCATTTATTTGTGTGTGATTGTTTAGTTTTGAGCGTACGCTCTTCATTATCAATAAAGAAAAGCATGAATTAGAATAGGTACTTTCCTGTTTTTCCTCCCGTTCATTGCGCCCCACCTGTCATGTCTGTATTCCCCACTAGTGGGGCGCGCCCCACACTTTGAGAACCACTGGCTTAGTGGTTAGCAATGTCCCCTCGCAATTCCCAGCCAAGTTCGAGTCCCACCTCTGTGTGCATGGAGTTTGCATTTTCTCCCAATGCTTGCTGGGTTTCCTCTGGGTGCTCCAGTTTCCTCCCAGAGTCTAGGCTAATTGGTGTTCCCAAATTGCCCGTAGTGTGTGAATGAGTGTGTAAGTATGTATATGTGTGTGTGCACTGTGATGGATTGGCACCTTGTCCAGGGTGTATGGACACCGCCTTGTCTCCTGGGGTAGGCTCCAGTCCCCCCCCCCCAGTGTATAGACGATAAATTAATGAGTCACTAAGCAAAAGTATTGAATATTTATTTTTTAGGAATATTTTGTCATGTTAAATTTAATTTCATTGATGCAGATTAAATATTAATATTTAACAGGAATAAATGTTTTACTGCGACAGGCTGCAAAGTGCCTAAAGATTGGTTGTTTATGTAACAGCATCAGCAGCGACCTCATTTCCCCTCTCGTCTGTTCCAACCACTCAGTATTCAGCATCACCAGTATAATAATCACCTGCACTTGTTTCTTATTGGTTCAAGTTAAAAAAAATTTTATGCTTGAATGACTCATAGGTTCTCAGGTACAGGGACTAAACTAAAAAAAAAGACAAAGAGGTCCTTTAAGGAAGCCTGGGGAACTATTCCTCAAGACTGTATTAAAAATACAAAAAAGTCCGGCTCTTTGAGAGCAAAATACGAAGAAATAAGGAATGGCTGGCCAAGAGTTTTGCACAGTACCGTACAGTATATCAACATGCTTTAAGAATTATTTAATTTTGAAGATAGATTGCACAAATTGGGCATTTAGGTTTACTAAGACTTTGAATTATTTACAAGCACAAGTGCAGTTAATCTTCATTATTGTTTTCCCCCAGGTTATGAAAGTGGGTCGAAGTTATAATTTATTGTAATGATTCTGACAGATTCTGTAACAAACCTGAGGCCACAAATCCATAAATATAAAAGGGCTATATGTCTTTCACAAAGTTTTATGTTGTTTAATGTTTAATGAAGGTGAATGTTACCGTTGCTTTGTCAAAATGCAGATTTTGACTACTCCATTATGTTTACTTTATTAATAATGAAATATTAAAGCTATTTTAATGCCTTTTAGTGTAATGCTAATATTTGATTGTATTTTTATTTGTTATACTTTAACATTGCAGGGTTTAGAATCCACGTCATTTATAAGCTGTAATGTGCTGTTTTAGTGCATATTGTGACAAGACGAAAAACCTTTGAAAAAAAATCTGTCATGATGTCAAGTGTGATTCTGATTGATTAGTCATTTTTCTTTTTCAGTGGATATCTGGTCTGTAGGATGCATTATGGGTGAGCTTATTAAGGGGAAAGTCTTGTTTCCAGGAAATGACTGTATCCTTTATCTACCCAAGACTAGATGCATGTCTAAGTGTTGCTTTTAAAGAGCTGCTTTCTCTTCCTAGAAAGAGAGGATGTTGCACTGTACCGGTCTAATTTAGATGATGTAATCTGATAGTGTGGCAGAACACAAGCATTAAATATTTAAGTGCAGGAAACAACATTTTGAGCTGATACAGTAGAATAACTCAGATTCACTAAAAAACAGCAGTATACTGGTATATTAATTATATAATTGCATGAACTACTGTAGGTAGGACTTGTTTTTATGCTATGATGATCTTTAATGCTGCTTCATCAGATATAGATCAGCTGAAAAGAATCATGGAGGTGGTTGGTACCCCAACACCTGACCTTCTCAAGAAGATCTCTTCAGAGCATGTAAGATCTACTGCATGTAGACTCCATAATTGTAATTGGTATAATTTTTTCCAGGGCTGATTTGTACAAACACTTCAGACAAATAAAGACCCAGATTCCATCCCTGTGTTGAATTCAGTAGAATAATTGACTTGAATAATTTCTACGTTTAAAGGGTCTCGTCCACATTCTACAGTATATCTATTCCTAGCAAGCTGATAAGCAGCTGATGTTTGATGTTTGCTGTTTGACCTTTTATTGTCCAGGCACAGAAATACATCCAGTCCCTTCCCTACATGCCCCAGCAGGATCTGGGGAAGATATTCAGAGGAGCCAATCCACAGGGTGAGACTTGGATGAATAAATATACAGTTTGACAACTCATTTCATGTTATTATACACCAATCAGCCATAACATTACAATTCAAAACATTAAGTCCAATATTCTGCTGGTTCCCATTGTGCCACTGTGGCAGCTGTTGTGTCTGGCAAAGATCAGATCCTTTGGAGACTCAGTGGATCCGACTTGTTTGTCCAGTGCATCCCATGGGTGCTCGATCAGATCAATGGTGTGGCGTGGGGAATTTTTTGTGGAGGCCAACTGACATGATCCATATGCCCTTTTTAATTTTATCACTATGTGTCTGTTTTAAGGGGGTACAGTGGTTAGTGGTTAGCACTGTCGCCTTGCACCTCTTGGGTTTGTGTTTGATTCCCACCTCTGGTCTGTGTGCATGGAGTTTGCATTTGCATTTACTCATGCTTGGATATCATCAAGGTTGAAAGTTTTCTCAGTACGCAGGAGCCATGAACACATTTCCTGCATCTGAAACGCCGGCCTCCCAGGAACTCCTTTTATAAACCAAACATGTGGAATTGGTTTTGAGAGAGGTCAGGACTGTACTGGAGGATGTGGCAATAAAATCCAAGCTACGTTACATAGATGTGTCTGTGTGCATGGAGTTTGCATGTTCTCCCCATGCTTGGTGGGTTGCATCAGGGTTAATAAGGGCTGCGCATGTAGTGATGCACCCATCATGCTTAGTGCCCACTGTACAAAGCCTCTGCAGGCAGTGTTATGATCTGTGGTTTCTTCAGTTGGTCAGGTCTAGGCTCAGCAATGTTATCACTCACTCATCACTCACTCATCATCTATACCGCTTTATCCTGTTTAAAGCGATATAGACAGGGTGGGACAGGGTGCCAATCCATCGCAGGGCACACACATACAAACACTCACACACTCATTCACACTCTATGGGCAATTTGGGAATGCCAATTAGATTAATCTGCATGTCTTTGGACTGTGTGAGGAAACCCATCAAGCACGGGGAGAACATGCAAAGTCCATTCACACAGAGACGGGAATCAAATCTGGTCTGGAATTGAATCCAGACAATGGAGGTGCAAGGCAACAGTGCTAAACACTACACCACCGTGCCTCCACTCAACGTTATGTGGAAATAAAATGAAGTCAGCTGATGACTTGAATGCACTGAATAACCAGGTTATCACATCTATGGAGTTTTATTCCCCTTATGGTATGGGCATATTCCAGGAATCAAATTGTAAAATTGTGATTCTGGGAGTGTTTTCACACATGAATTTGCCACCACACAGTGCACCGTAATAAAAGCTAAAGGCGATTATTGAACGGTTGGAGTGTGCAACTTTTTTTTTTTTTTGGCCAGGCAGTGTGTTTACTTTTAGGAAATTACGGATAGATATAAACTGCATTATGTTGATGAGTACCTGTACCATGCCAGGACAATAAAGTTTTTATTCATCGTTATTATAGGAGCTATATCATGTCTTTTAGCAAATGGAGTATATATTTTTAGCCTTGCTGATCAATATATATCTCCGGTAATTTCATACCTAATTTTAACTCATGTGCTTTTTACCTTCATTTCTCCCCTTTCTCTATCTTCCAGCGGTAGATTTGTTAAAGAGAATGTTGGTGTTAGACTGCGACAGGCGGATCTCTGCCACTGAAGCCCTGTCCCACCCTTATTTCTCTCAGTATCACGATCCTGACGATGAGCCTGAGGCACCAGTATATGACCAAACCCCTGAGAGCAAGGACCGAACGCTGGAGGAATGGAAGGGTCAGAGAAAAATATATGTATATTTTTTACACATTAAATAGAATTGCTTGACAGAATATTTATAACTGATCTATTTTTCTTTGATCTTTCCCTTGTACTCTTTTCACAGAGCTAGTGTTTGAGGAAGTTAACAGTTTTAAAGCCCCGGTCACCCAAACAGACAGCCTCCAGGCTGAGCAGTAAAACTTACTGTTCAACATTCCAAGCCTGAGTCTAGACAACTACCCGAGAGGGGCAAATACTTTTGATTTGACTCAAGACTGGGGATCTGAGGACCTGGCAGTTAGGCTACTAGAAAATGAAAAAACAATGCATTCCATTTACATAAAGGGTGTGTGTGTGTGTGTGTGTGTGTGTGTTATAGACTTATGAATGCTGGAAAGTAATATGTCTCCACTTTCAAGGATACATTATAGACTCCTACATGCACAGCTGATATATTATTATTATTATAGACAGCATGTTGTGTTTCTAGTGTACTTTTTCTTACAAGGACAATACAAGAGACGTGAAGCGAAATCTGGATGTCAATCAAATCATGATGAAGAGGAGAAGGTCAGCATGAAGATTAAATGTTTACACAGAAGTTCCATGTTTCACTGGAAGATGTTAACATTGGATGAACAACACAGTGGGAACACTAGATGAACAGAGAATCAAAACTTTAAAAGAAGCATTACATCTTATCCATTTAATAATAATAATCTCTTTATGTAATAAAACACTTGAAGATGAAATATTGACATTATGAAGTTATGAGTATGATTTTAAAAATACAAAAAACAGCAGACTTAGTGTGACATTATTCACAGTTTTGATTTGTTGCACCAAAGACTAGATAAGTATAAATATGTGACAAATTGAAAGGAAACCTGGTGATTGTAATACTGTGACGGTACAGTGTTTTGCTGCCAGGGTTTGTGTTCTTTTATACTCTTACTGTAGAAGGAAGGGTTACTGGAAATCATTACAAACACAATTACAGGGCATCAGAGCTCATTGAATGAGTGTGAAAAGTATGTGAATCATACATGATAGGCATTCAAGTCAAACCGAGACTTTTGATTGTACAGAATAAAAAAAACTCATTTTATTTATTTTTATTTATCATCCCCTGCACTTCATTTACTCGTGCTTGGGTACCATCAAGGTTGAAAGTTTTCTCAGTATTCCGGAGCCATGAACTCATTTCCTGTTTTACATTTGAAACGCCGGCCTCCCAGGAACTCCTTTTATAAACGAAACATGTGGAATTGGCTTTGAGAGAGGTCAGGACTGTACTGTAGGATGTGGCAATAAAATCCCAGCTATGTTCTGACACATTGATGTGACTCTTCCGCAAGTTGTCGACAAGTTGTCTGCACATTTTCAAGGATCATGCGTTCCTTTTGAAGAAAGTTTCACTTGAATCACTGCAGTGGGCCCCAAGCCACTTTGAGTGGGGTCGTCATAAACAGATGTATGGCCTTTAAAACATCTCATCACCATGCTGTGCTAGAAGCAGAGTAGAAATTCATCATTCAGTAGAAATTTCATTACTAGTCCCAGTTTGACTTGAACGGCATTCGTATTATGACCTTAACTGAAGCCAGATCTCATTAATGCCTATGGCAGATTTTTGGCAAATGCCTGAGGAAGCATTCTTTATCGCCATTATCAAATCACTAACTATGGGAGTGTCTTGTTTTACACCTCAAGTCTTACAGCACCGAAGACTTTTTAACGTGTTTTTTTTCTCTTATATCTGTAGCTTTTACTTTGCTTGTAACTTCCCTTGTCATTTTGTATGTATTTTATTTATATCCTATATGTATTCGCACACATGGAAATGGAAGTGTCTGCATTTCCTTAATCTGAACGGAAACCACCAGTTAAATTATATTTCTGAATTTGATCTAAACCTGGATCTTATTTCATTTATCTCTAAAGACTTTTTCCTGTTGTTTACTTTGAATCTCTTTGCCAGTTTTTATTCTTTCTCTCTTTTCTAGAATCATGTCTTTATGTTGATGTGTCTTCCATTTCTCATGGTTTTGACTGCTGGTTATGCTTAGACAAACCATATACACTGATGTCTCATTTTATTTCTCTGAAGGTCAGAGTTTTGTTTTAGGCCTTGTAAAGACAAAGTTCTTTATACTATTGACTCGACTGCTTACAGCAAACAGCTAACAAATAAGTGTGGTTTAAGTCTTTCGAAGCCTTAATGAGGCACGTTTAAGTAAATCACAACAGCGTTGAAACGGGGACGCGATATACTGTAACATACGGCATGTCTAGATGTGGTAATATCTCACTATTCAAGATCTTTATGTCATTTAAAAGAAGTGATCAGATTATTGACATCTCACATACCTCAGTTGCTTTTGTGAGTGTGTGATTTATGAATCGTCAGACTTGAAAGTGGAACATGTTTAGTGTTGAGATGTGCTGTATGTTGTTTTTAATAGCTGTTCTTCCACTGACTGAATGAACTGGTGCTTGATTGGCTGTGTAGTGAGTCCCTCTGTGAATTCACTTCACTCACACACCAGTTAAATATCTACGGTTTGCACTGCACTGTTTTACGCTACGGTTATGAATTTGTTTAGACCTCAAACCTTTTTGGTAAAATAAATGAATAAATTTCACCGATTCGCTTGGTATGGCATTATTTCATGAGCATAATATTTAATAATTTTAATATATATATAATAACATTTGGGCTGTGTCTGGGAACCATAGAGGTTTTTATTATGAGTGTATTAATAAATGCCTTTTAATTAAAAATAAATGCAGCTTTTAAAATCTTAAACTTACAAAAGTACATAAAAAACAAGAATCCTGTTGTGAGATTGGAATTAGGTTGAAATTATTTATGTACAAATCCATGATCAGTCAGAAAAACTACAGAAACACAACAACAACAACAACAATAATAATAACTTATCAATAACTTATAATAATAATATCAATAACTTGACAGTGCAAAAAAAAATTCATTCTTCACCATCAATGCTTCATTAAAAAAGTAAACATAAGTTTTAAGTTTTGTTACACTGATTAATGCATTAATTATTATTTTACAGTCCAACTCTTAAGTTGTACAGCGCTGTTTACTTTACAGGGATCTGATGGTGTCAGTGTTGATATTTTATTTATTTATTTATTTTAGTAAATTAGTTTTATTACTAGATTTTATATTTAAACTTTTTCTTCATTATAAAATGGAATTTGAAATTACTAGGCTTGCATGAGTACAAAGAATGCTAACTAAACAGTATAACACAAGCGAGTTCTGTTATAGTGGATATCAGCATGGCTGTGATGTGGCCATAGGCATAAGAGCGCTGCTCAAATGCTGAAGGTGTCACAGCTGTGCTGCTATTCAATACAACAGCACAACCTAGAGAGTGACCTTGTGTGAGAGTGACAGTAAGTGCACCACATTCAGTAACTGTAAAGATTAAATAAAAACCAGGAAAAAAATCTGAGTATGTAACTTGTGAGTGAGTGTGCAAGGGAGTGCAAGTAACCTTAGTGTGCATCATATAGTGTTAAATAGAAAGCTAGTTGTGTGTAGAATCCCTTGTTTCACACTCCAAATAGTGCCCTTGTTCAGGGGTTAATGATTATTAGAACACCTGTGATGTGAAGTGAAACATACAGTATAGTTGAACATCCCAGTGCTGTTATATGCTATATCGGCACCCATGGAATGCCTCTTTTCCAATCAAATCATCTGGTTGGAACTAACACAGAAAATTATTTCTTTTAATTCATTTCCACAACACAGACTGGCCGGATCACTAAAACCTCACGTAGATAATCTCTGGGAACAAAAGTCTGGTGATCAGTACATCAGTACTAGCTGGCTTATTGTTTGAGGAGTTTGATTCCCAAAGTGCATTTTCTTTTTTTTTCTTCTTCTTCTTTTTTTTTTTGGAGACACAAAGTGCATTCAGGATGTGACAGAAGCTTTGCAGTGCTGTTGTTCCCCCTCACAATCTCTGTTCATGTTTGCAAAACAATTACTCTTTAGGGGCTCTTTAAGGACAAGAAGAATTACTGGGTCTTTGTTAAGGAGAGTCCTGCTAGAATTCTATTCAAGTGTGAGTCTGACTCCCCCTCCCCCTCCCCCTCAGAAAAGTCAGGGTTTAGTATATTCCGAATGAAATAAATGATAAATGATGCTTTAATCAAGTGCCTGCCTAGGATAAAAGAATATACATACAGAATAGGTTATACACTATATGAATAATAATAATGATAATAATAATAATAATAATAATAATAATAATAATAAATTATATATTGATAATTGAGTTGGAATGGATTTTCAGACAAGATAAAAGACAGGATTATAATAATCTAAAGGGTTGAATTTGAATGCAAACTGCTTTTGTTTTCACGAGAGAAAGAGACTGATGTGCACTGACTGTCCAGCTGTGAGATTATCAGCAGCATTGGGATGTTCAACAGCCCCAGTTGTGCTCCTGCAGGCTGGCGCGCGCTGCTGTCCGCGTGTGGATGAGGAACAGTTGCCATGAACCTGTGAGACAACATAGACAACATGTCAGTGTGTGTACGGACCGGGTTCTGCCGCCAAGAGATCAACAAAACAGTTTGGGATGTGCCGGAAAGATACCGAGATCTAATCCAGGTGGGCACCGGCGCGTACGGGACGGTTTGGTGAGTTCACACTGCTTTACAAACATCCGATATTAAAATATGCCGAAGGAGGTTATTGTGTCTCACTGAGCTGAGGGACAAAAGCTTCAGAGACATCGCTGCGCTCAGAAATAGCGTCTCAGGGGGAAACTCCTAAACACCAGGTCACTTTTGTTTCTTTTTTTTTTGCAATGCGCCTTTTTCAAAAATGCATTTTATCGAGCAAATATATATATATATATATAAAATATATATATATTATCCCCCCCCAACAACTTTATTGAGAAATGAAAATCACTGTTTGTTTTTATGGTATAAAATCTTTTGACTTTTGTTAGACAGGAAACTTCCACAGCAGCCTGTTCAGTCACACTGTTAATTATTTGTATGCAATTCATTTAAAGTTTGTATTAAGATATCTGTATAACTTTTTATTCTAAGCAAAGAGCCATAATTACATAACATTGAAATAGAATATCTGCTTTTCCCTCCTAAAATTCCTGAAAATTCCTAGAATTGAACACACAATGCTCATTTGCACACTTCTGGACATTTTTCATTCATTCCACTTAATTTGCATTTAAATTTATTTTGTCTTGTACAGATAAGAGATTTTATATTTCTTATATATATATATATATAATTTTTTTTTTTTACTATTTTGTTCTACTTTCATATAGTTAAGCTATTTATTTATTGCTTCTTTTCTATTTTTCTATTTCTTCTTTCTTGTTAATTGTTTAAAAAGAAATTAAGGTCACAGGTGGTCGTATAAGCATTTCACTGCATATCGTACTGTGTATGACTGTGTATGTGACATATAAAATTTTAATTTGAACATTCTAGGTTCTCCAACAGATTTCCCTATGAGATCTTGAGTACACTATGTGGACAAACTTGTATCCGAATATATATACTTCAACGTGGAGTTGGTCCCCCTTTTGCAGCTACAACAGCTTCCACTCTTCTTGGAAGGCTGTCCACATGATTCTAGAGTGTTTCTGTGGGAATTCGTGTTCATTAATTCTGTAGAGCATTTACGAGGTCAGGCACTGATGTTGGACGAAAAGGTCTGGCTCGCAATCTCCATTCCAGTTCATCCAAAAGGTGCTCGATGGGGTTGAGGTCAGGGCTCTGTGTTCGGGCCAGTCAAGTTCTTCCAAACTCAATAATAATGTTGAATGTCTTTGTAGTTGTTGCTTTCTGTACTTGGGGCACAGTCATGCTGGCATAGAAAGGAGACTTCCTCAGACTTTTGCCACCAAGTTAGAAGCATAGCACTGTCCAAGATGTCTGGTTATGCTGACGCATTAAGACTGGGGATAAGGGACACCTGACTTCAATAATTAACAGGTTTGAAAAAGAACCTCAAAGAACTATTACAGAACTCTAATGCTGCATTAGTAAAATTGATCCATACGTGGGCTCATTGTGTGAGCATTCTTGTTTGAGAACCGACCTTTTCAATGCAATTAAAATGTAAAGGTTAAAAAAATGTTCTGAACATCACCCTTCTTCCTTTCACAGCTCTGCCATTGACAGGAAGACAGGTATACGTGTCGCTATCAAGAAACTGCATCGCCCCTTCCAGTCTCGGCTCTTTGCCAAGCGAGCTTACAGAGAACTGCGACTGGTCAAACACATGAAGCATGAGAATGTAAGTTAACAGGATTAGAAAACAGCTATTGATTACAACCATTGTGAAAAATGTTGCAAGTTTTGCGTAGTAAAAATTAGAAGGGATCACCCAATTCGATATTATCACGATATCGTGCTGATTTGATTTGTATTGTGATTCTGTTAATATCACGATTTTATATTCCAATTAGATATGAATTAGTTTTAGAATTTGGTACAATTCTAAACAACTTTGCACCTATAATTTGCACCTATCACACAGGATACTCTGCTGCCTACCATTGTGTGAATATTTTAGAGCATGCCACCTGCAGGATTATAGAGGAATGGCAACATTTTACCACCTCAATGCAAACAAATAAATAAAAAATTTATAAAAAGATTTTGGAGTCAATGTGCTGATAAATGAATTGTCACACGAATGAATCACAGAACGTAACTAAATCCCCCATCTTGAATGTCTAAAACAGGTCATTGGACTGTTGGATGTCTTCACGGCTGAACTTTCCCTGGACAGGTTCTGCGACTTGTGAGCAAACCTTCTATGTTGAGAAAACACTTTTCACGTTTTGACGTTTGAGTATCACAAATGCTTCTCTCCTTCTCTGGTAGTTATTTGGTGATGCCATTTATGGGCACTGACCTTGGGAAGCTTATGAAGATGGAAAGATTGTCCGAAGACAGAGTACAGTTCCTTGTATATCAAATGCTCAGGGGGCTGAAGGTTAGAGATACTCATGTGCATTTAAAACTGCATGTGTTTTATTTAACTTAAAAATGTGTTGCATTTCTTTTGGTGTTTTCTGCGATGCTGAAGTGTTGCCTCTCTTTCTCCACAGTATATTCATTCAGCTGGGATCATTCACAGGGTTTGTGACCTCTGACATGTTAATTATATGCGTGGGGGCTGGGTGGTAGGATGGCCACTCCATTCAAGTCCCACATTCATTCTCTGTCTATAGCTCTTCTGTTTTTTGTTTTTTTTTTCCACTGAATGGATCTAGAAGTCAGACAAAACTTGATATATGTGACTTTTGGGAGAAATTATTTGAGTGTGCAGACTGGCCAGCGTAGGAAAGTTTGTACTCCAGTAATATTAGTGCATCATGCATAAGAATAAGAAATTTCACAATCAGAACATTAAGCAATAAAATTACTTGAATTTTTTTTACTATGATAGCTAATCAGTTATTTAATTTTTGTGCCATTTGTGTCATCCTTGTGTTGGCATTATCTTTCTGGAAATCATGCAATATATAATACTGTACAATAATTCAATATAGGGAAACATACATAGGTCTTAAATCAAGTTTTGCATAAGTTATACAGTGGGGGAAATAAGTATTTGATCCTCTACAGATTTTCTAAGTTTGCCCACATACAAAGAACTGACGGGTCTATAATTTTGATCATAGGTTTATCGTAAAGGATTAAGACAGAATATCAACCAAAAATCGAGAAAAAGTACATGATACAAATGTTATGAATTAAGTTGCAGTTCAATGAGGGAAATAAGTATTTGATCCAAACATGACTTAGTATTTAGTAGAGAAACCCTAGCTGGAAAGCACAGTGGGAAGACGTTTCTTTAGTTGTTTACCAGATTTGCACACATCTTGGGATGCATTTTGATCCACTATTCTTTACAGATTTTCTCTAAATGTTTAAGGTTTCTTGCTTGGCAACTTGACTCTCCATGAAGTTTCTATTGGATTAAGGCCTGAACACTGGCTAGACCACTCCATGACCTTAATGTGCTTATTCTTGAGCCACTCCTTAGTTGCCTTGGCAGTATGTTTGGAGTAATTTTCATGCTGGAAGACCCATGCACAACCCATCTTCAGGAGGTTCTCATCCAAAATTTTACAACACATGGCCTCATCCATTGGCTCCTCAGTGCAGCAAAGTCAATCTGTACCTTTAGCAGAGAAACAGCCCCAAAACATAATGTTTCCACCTCCGTGCTTGACTGTAGGGACTGTGGTGTTCTTAGGGTCATAGTCAGCATTTTTCTTCCTCCGAGTTGATGACAAAGAGCTTAATTTTGGTCTCATCTGTCCACGGCAGTTTATCCCAATCTTTCTCAGTTCATTGGCGAACCTCAGAGGGGTCTGTACACGTGTCTTCTTGAGGAGGGGAAGCCTTGCTGCGCTGAAGGATTTCAATCCATGCAGGCGTATTGTGTTACCAATGGGTTGTTTGGTGACTGTGACTCCCAACTGCCTTGAGATCATTCACAAGCTCCTCCTGTGTAGTCCTGGGCTGTTCCCTCATTTTTCTCATGACTATTCTTCCTCCATGAGGTGAAATCTTGCATATAGTCCATTAATGGTTACTTTGTATTTCTTCCATTTGTAAATAATCGCTCCAGCAGTTGTCTCCTTCTCACCCAGCTTCTAGCTGATGGTCTTGTAGCCCATTCCAGCCTTGTGCAGGTCTAAAATCTTGTTCCTGACTTTGGCTTTAACAGCTTTTTGGTCTTGCCGATGGTGGTGAGGTTTAAATGGAAGATAGAGATTTTGTGGACAGGTGGCTTTTATACACATACCACACTGTTGTTAGGAGCTCCTTCTTAAATTAATACTGTATGTGTACCACAAGAGCACATAACCAGTCTGTGAGAGGCAGAATTGTTGGTTGGTTGGTAGGGGATCAAATACTTATTCCCCTTCATTTCTTTGTATGTGGGCAAACTCAGAAAATCTGTAGGTGATCAAATACTTATTTCCCCCACTGTACTGTATATTGAGCCCAATTAATCCTGGAATCATCATCTTAGAATATACCCATGTGATCAGGAAACAAATCCATTGATGAAAAAACCTGGTCATTCAGTATATTTAAGTAGTCAGCTGACCTCATTATCTGGGCAGATAATGTTGCTGAACCCAGAACAGGGTAAATCTGGACTTGTCAGACCACATGACCTTTTTCCAATGCTCCACAGTCCATTCTTTATACTCGCTAGGAAATTCAAGCCTTTTTTTTCAACTGGCCTTACTGATGTGTTTTTTTTAAGGTTATACAGCTGCTTAATCCCAGTTCCCTGAGTTCTCATGTACATCAGCATGTGTAAATGCTTTAACTTTCAATATTAACCATAGCTGTGAGTTCTATTATTGTTTTTTTAATTGTATTATATGTTTAAGTGATCTCCTATCACGTTTATTCAGGATGTTTTTCTGACCACATTTCTTTCCCGAAGATGACGGTCCACCACTATTCTTCCAGGTTTTAACCCTCTCAAGGCAGGCGTTGCAGATTTGCAACTAGATTTGCAACTACCTAAACAATGTAACAAAGTGCTTTTCAGTGGCAGAACAACAACAAAAACAATATGGGATCCAAATCCAATATTTCAAATCCTCAAAACTTAATTTCAATATGAAAGGGTTAATAAGGCGTCTCAATTCTTAACCCAATTTTAGAAATCTCCCTAGTTGTTTTTTTTTTTTTGATTGATGCAGGACAATAATTTGTCCCTTCTGAAACAGAGTATCATCTTTGCCACAACCACAAGATATGTCTTCTGACATGGTTAAGTTTAAAAAAACGTATTGCCAGCTGAACCACATCTTTTCTAAATTTCTAATATTTCTAAGGTAAACAGAAATGACTAGAAACAGTCGTATGTGTATATGTGTGTGAAATCACAGAGGTGATGTGTCTTCTTCGGTTGATCTTCAACAGGATCTAAAACCAGGGAACTTGGCTGTGAATCAGAACTGTGAGCTGAAGGTAATAATTCTTCAAAAGAACAATGCAAACAGACGATGTAAATGTAAAAAAAAAAAAAAAAAGTATGGTATGTCTCCTTAATCAAAGAGTAGCCTTACAGTTATTAAATACTGTTGAAAATGTATATCTTTACATCGTTCCCAGCCCAAGATGTGTACATAAAATTTGATTATCTTATGAAAGTCGTTCATATATATTGATACAGTAGGTGGCAGATGACATACTGTGATGATTCATTATTGATAAATGTCAATAATAATTAATTGCCCCTTGATGATTAATTATACATTAATACATTTTTGTAATAAGTGCATTGTTATATCTGATAACATTATATTATTTGTACAGTAGATGAGTTTTAGTGTTCCTGTACTTCTTACAGATTTTGGATTTTGGCCTGGCCAGGCAGGCAGACTCAGAGATGACGGGTTATGTGGTCACCAGGTGGTACAGAGCACCTGAAGTTATCCTGAACTGGATGCACTACACACAAACAGGTAAAATGCAAAAACAGTTAAGCCTATTATAACATGTAAACGGAACAATTCTTATTACTGTCCTGTGAATGTGAAGATTCCTAATTCTAATTCCTAGCATTGAATTTTCAACAATTTAGTTTAAAGGAAGTAATAAAATAATAGCAAGAATATTGCTTGCTTTTTTTTAATAACATGACCCCATTGCCTGAAAAAGTATGAATCAGGGGTGTTGAATAAAAATTAAAGAAGAACCTGTCAATTAAATGCTTAATTCGTGCAGAGGTCCAAATTTCACGTTCATGTTAGGTTTCTGATCTCTATATATGCAGTTATTGTAATAAAAATAAGCAGTTTAAAATTTCCATAGCATTTCAATAATATTTATTGCCAATTTTTTTGTAACTATGTTAAACACGTGGACAATTTTGATGGCTTGAATGCTTTTTTGCATTTGTATGGAATACAAACAACAATCTTTAACTAATCTTTAGTAAATCTTCATGTGTACGCTGCTCGGCTATAAATGATTGTGACAGGACTCGGGTTGCCCTGTCACACTGGGCTCTCAGTTTGGGTATTTTACACGCCCTCACCTTGGATGGCTGTGGATACAGTATGTTTACTCTAACAATCCGTGTTTTGTCTCATAGTGGTGCTTCACTTTCCTGCTTTTTATTATTACTGCGATTTCGAAACATATCTGAGAAAAATTGGTTTTAAACTCACCACAGGCAAAATAATCATATTTTGATTTGTCCAGGCATCTTTAAAGGTTCAGTTCTTGTAATCTACTTTCCTTTACTTGAAATAAGCTATGCTGTGTCGTGCTTTCATTTATGTTCGTTCCGCTCATTCTGTCTATACACGATAACCTATTGTGTTGATTAGTTCTGTTGAGTGACGGATATAGCCACACCCACTTAAGCCTACGTAAAACTTGCTAGATTACTGGTATGCTACGAATTATCATTTATCAGAAAAGCATCAGGATTTGGATAAAACTGTCACTCGGTCCAGATACGGACTGCTGGTCCGCCATTTAGTGATGCCTAGTATAAATAATAAAAGATCAGTATTTACCTTTTTTTTTTTACTCTCATCAATTATATTTCTTGAATAGTCAGAACCCTATTAAACTACAAATTATGCTTTGTAAAGATGGGAAAAAAGTGTTTTACTTACTGTAATTTCACAAAATCAGTTTCCCGTTTCTTGTGTCTTCCAGTTGACATCTGGTCGGTCGGTTGTATCATGGCAGAGATGCTTCACGGGAAGCCACTGTTCAAAGGAAACGATCGTATCCTTTTTGCATCATGATACACCAAACAATGGAACCCAGTTTCACATGATTTTTGTACGGTGTGAACATCGGCCTGCAGTGACACATTGACAAACTTCAGTTGGCAGCATTTTGATCCAAAATGGATCTACCTCTGAAATCTTTATTTCCATTTGAATAAATCCTTGACCCTGAGTTGTAGATTTGGACCAGCTGAGAGAAATTATGAAAATCACAGGGACGCCAACGCAGGACTTTGTCACAAAACTTCAGAGTCAGGATGTGAGTGGTGTTACTTGGATAAATACACTGCTTGGCCAAAAGAAAACTTTTTTAAAGCATTTATCCTGATGCACATATTGCTCTGGAAGAGGGTCAATCTGGACTCATCAGACCACATGATACACACATAATAAAATCTTTATGCTCCCTAGCAAACTGGAGCCTTTTTTTCTGATTAGTCTTGTAGGTTCTCATCATGTTGTGTGTGTGTGTGTGTGTGTGTGTGTGTGTTTATGGAAATGCTCTTACTTTCACTATTAAACATTTTTACCATGCAACTTCGCCAAGCGTTTAAATGATCTCCATTCATGATTTTTTTTTTCAGCACTACACTATTCTTCCAGGTTTTGATAATGTGTTGAAGGGTTTTTAACCCAGTTCCAGTCATTTCAGATCTCCTTAGTCGTTTTCTTTACTTGATGCAACCAAACAATTTGGACTCTTTGGAATTGGCGACTTCTTATTATTATTATTATTTTTAATTTTTTGCCAAAGCAATGTAAATACGAGTATAATGGAAAAATATTCCATCATTAACATTCCTTTTTATATCCATTGACCATGTTTTTTAGGCCAAAAACTACATAAGAAGTTTGCCCAAAGTGCCAAAGAAGGACTTACAGTCTATTTTCCTAAAATCCAGCTCAGATGGTAAGGAAAACCATAGATAATGTCATTTTCTTTTACTTCAGTGACAGCTCAAGGTAAATACACATACATGATAACTGTCTGTCTTTAAGTGGTGAGTGCCATGGACAAGATGCTTGTATTGGACCCTGACAGGCGTGTGAGTGCCTCGATGGCTCTGGAGCTTCCCATGTTTGCTGACTTTCGAGAACCTGAAGAAGAGACAGAGGCTTTACCGTACGACCACTCCATGGATAACGCCGACCTGCCGCTCGAGCAGTGGAAACGTAAGAGCGGAGAGGCAGGCTGAGAGTAATGAAGGAAAAAACATACATGGGGAAACAGGGCGTGCAAAAAAAAGATTAAGCAAGAATCATTGCTTCTTTTTAATCACTTGTTTATGTCTTCTTTACAGGTCACACATTTACAGAGATCCTGTCGTTCCAGCCGCCGCTCATAGAGCTCATAGACTCCAAACACACCACTCTCTGAGTGTCATACTAATTAAAAAAATGTGCATTCTACAAAACATGCACAGATGGATATTTTTTTTTCTAATTATATTTTGTATACGTTGTGTACCTGCTTTAGCTTGTATATTTTATATTTTTATTATTGAATTTAGAAAGAATTGGAATTTTTTTAATAAAATGTACAGAATCAACAAATCAATTTATATTTTATGTGAACATTATTTACTTTCTGTAGTTCAATTTGTTCATATAAATGTTGGAAATAAATGTTTTTCAGCCAAGACTGACAACAAAAAGCAAGTGCAAGTGCAAATTATTATAGTAACCTAATCAGGTTTACATTTCATTATTTCCGAAAGTCCTATTGTATAATTATAACTGAAAAAAGTTGGTTCTCTTTACTTTATGTATACGAAACCAATCAAATTTAAACAATGTTACAGTTTCATTCTCACTGAGTTTCTCATGCATAAAACAGCTATACACATTTGCTGATTTAGGCCTCAAGTGTGTGTTTGAAACTGTACTATAGAAATATTAGTTCCTTTACTGACTCATCTCATAATACATATCTTCTTTTCAACACTGGATTAAAAGTAGTGAGAAAAGTCAACATTTGCATGGTTTACAAACGGCAAAAAATTGTCATTGAATTGTCATGCTTCTGTCCACTTCAATAAGAACACCTGTATTTACTCAATCCAATTATTCAGTCATGTGTCAGGAGCAGGCGGCACGAAGGTATAGTGGGTATAGTGGTTAGCACTGTCGCCTTGCACCTCCAGGGTTCGGCTTTGACTCCCATCTCAGGGTCTGTCTGCATGGAGTTTGCAAGTTTTCCCTGTGGTTGGTGGGTTTCCTTTGGGTACTCCGGTTACCTCCCAAAGACATGCAAATAAAGCTAATTGGTGTTCCCAAATTGCCCGTAGTGTGGTGAATGAGCATGTGTGTGTATGTGTGTGTGCCCTGCACTGGATTGGCCGGCCATCTATGGTGTACCCCACCTCATGTCCTAAGTCTCCAGGGACAGGCTTCAGGCCCCCCCTTGACCCTGTATTGGTGATGAGTGAGTAAGTGAGTGTCAAAAGCACAATGCATAAAACTATGAAGTTTCAGGTCAACAGTTTTAGCAGCTTAAAGATCAGGTCATTTTCCCCAGTCTTCAACCGCCTAGTTTCTGTGATCCTATGCATCCAAGTGGAAACCAAGTATCCTGGGCCAGGCTCCAGTCCACATGCAACACTGTATATAGGATAAGCGGTATATATCAATGAATGAACAAATGAATGAGCTATGTCCTCCAACCAATCTGCGTTTCCACCCACAAAAAGTTTTTCACACCATTGTGTAAATTCAAGAGACTGCTGTCAGAATCACAGATCACACATTTTCTTCATTCTATGTTTGAGGATAAAATTAACTGAATCTTGAAGTCATGAGTTTATGCCTGTCCTGCTGCCACGTGATTGGCTGATTAGAGCAATATTTTGTATTGCGCAGGAGTACAGGTGTTCCTATTAAAGTGGATAGAAGGTTGGGGTGAGTGATTTTTCTTATTGCACTTTCATCTGCTTGATAGTGATATATGAGCATGTGCATACTGAGCTACAAGAGACAAGGGTGAAGAAGAAAAACAGAGGAAAAGGAACACCTTGTTGGTTAGCAAAGTTTCCTGATTAATGTGTTTGCTTTATTACTCATGCAGTGCACTGTATATACACCGCCTCACCATATCTCAAAATCCTTCACATTTCATATGTTCCAACCATGGAGTACAAACATTTTTCGCTTTGTCTGCTTCTGCATTTACTCCATTTTACAGGTACGGAATTTTTTATTTTATACACACACACTAATATATATATATATATATATATATATATATATATACACACACACACATACACACACACATATATATAATGTTTTGTTGTGTTGTTTCTTATAAAGCTCATGGCGTGGACATTGTAAGAAAGGACTCTTCAAACACTCAGCTTAACGTCAATGAACCCTGTAAGTAACTTCAAATATACAGGTTATATAAATGTTCAAATTGTGTTTACTGCATTAAGAAATACATTTTATAAGCCTGTGTTTCAAAATAGATCAACATTTGATTGACACTTTACTTGGTCATGTTTATGTATTTGTTGCACGTGCTTCCTGGTAAGAAGTCACGCTTGTAATAAGTTACACTAAAATTATATACTGTATTTTTTCAGTAGCTAGTGTTTAGGATAAAATAAATAACCTGATTTAAAATATAAGTGATTCATGTAATTTATATCTTATATTATACATTATAAGATGCACTGGGTGTTCTGGTGCCATTGTGCCACATTGGCCTTTCTGTGAATAGGGCTGGGGAGGCTAGCATTTGGGCATGGATGACCCTTGGGGACAAATGATTCTGTTAACATTTTGTTGGTATGTAATTGCTAATCAATGTCATTCAATCCACGTGGCAGTGTTAATGTTGAGGCTGATCATTGTATATTGTGTTGTCAGCAAAGCAAGCTGGTCTTATACTTGCACTGAACATTTTAATAAAACTGTATAATCCACAATTACATAAATCAGGCATCAAACAAAGGTTATCTTTCAGAACTTTGATTCCACCTTTTATATTGTTGTTTTGGATGAGGATACCTGTTACAGAATTTACTGTTATGGTACTTTGTACCATTGAACCACAAATTGGCAGAAAGACTTCGATACTACATGGCTTAAGATTCTCTTAGAAATGCGATTGAAAATAATCTGAACATAAACCTTAAAAACGTTAAATGATGTTAAGACGAGAGTCAATACTAAACAAAAAGAAAAAAAAAGTCAAAAGAGATGCAATAACTGCACATTTACTAAGACCCATATAGACAAATGCAAAAACTAATAGGCAAAAATGAAATGGGAAAACATTTAATCATGTAACAATTAATTTATAATTAAATTAAAGGAAAAAAGGATGTTAACTAATTCTAACCTTTTAATTTATTGTAAGCACTAATTATGTTTAGTCTGATTTGAAATTGTACTTTAATATAATTTGACAGCTTCTTGTAAAGCTTCTTGTCATTTTCTTACATCTGTGTAATAAAAACAAGATTTTATTGCTATTATCATTGTAGCGTCATTATCATCATTCAAGCCAACCGTGTTACAGAAGTGTAATGCATAAAATCATGCAGATACGGCCCAACAGCTCTGGGTATATATGATCATGTTCACATCAGAATCTGCTGAATCACAGGGATGACAGGGTCAGAATTTGGCAACGACAACTTGAATCAACAGCCCCACCCTGCCATGAGTGAACATTCCTGCTTGGTGGTGGTGTAATGGTGTGAGGAATGTTTTCTTGGCAAACATTAACATCAATCAATCAATCATTGCTTGAATGCTTCAGTCAATTTGAGTATTGTTGAGTACTGACCATGTGCATCTCTTTATGGCTACGATCTTCTAATGACCACATTTCAGTGAACACTTTTGAAAGGTGGTAAATTGGGAGATTCGTAGCAAGTATTGGTATAGGGTTCCTAAAAAAGTGCTCAGTAAGTGTATAATAACTTAAAAATATCCATGACGTGTATATTGCTCTGTGATTAAATGTACCTTAATAGAGCTAAACTGTTTCAATGGAAAAGTAAGAATTTGATAAACACTGATATAAAAACATGATAAATAAAGACCTGTGCCAATTCCTTTCAGATGGGCCACAGAATCTGAAAATTTTTGGACCAAATGCAGTGACTGTTGGAGTCCCATGTAGCTATATATGCCTTGCTGAATGCTCACCTAACTGCAATTTCACAATTGGTCTGGATAACCAGATTGGACAGGGCAATGAGATATTTTTCACCTTAAGTCAGTGGGTGAAATCCAAAATAGTGACCTGCACTGCAAAAAACACGGGCACAGGAATCTCCGCAACAACGAGGAAAACCCTTAACATTTTGGGTATGGGCTCATAATGTTTCTCAGAATAAACTGCTTAACAGTCAATCACTTCTCGTTTCATTATGAGCAATACAGACCTTCAGAGTTTTTTTTAAAAAACACAACTCAGTCCTATTATGTTATGCACTGACTTTCCTTTCCAGAGGGGCCAAAGGACGTCTTCATCACAGGACCTGAGACTCTGACACCGGGTAAAACTCAGCGTTTTCTGTGCAGTGCGACCTGTAAGCCTTCCTGCATTTACTCCTGGATTATTGATGGAGAATCAGGTTCTGGCAATGGGGATGAGGTAGCAATCTCAGCACCTCTAGGGGCCACTAAGGGAACCATCACCTGCAAGGCTACAAACATCGTGTCTGGATTGTACATAACAGCGACCCGGAAACTAGTCGCGACCCGTAAGTGATCTCCAGATTTGCAGTACGTACATGACAAGTTTCAATGCTCAGTCATTTGTATTTGAAGCAAGGGATCTTCAGGTCTCCAGTTTACTGAGAAAAACAGTCAAGGCAAAGAGTTTGCATACATTTAGGATGAAGGTATATAAGTTTTTTTTTTCACAGCTGTACACATTTCTAAAATAAAAGCAGATCGACAGATTTTTTACATTCTTTTACTATATCATCACTAGGGAGAATCAAAGGTTTTTATATACTTTGTTAGTTTCAAACAATAATTTGCTAGAATTTTTGTCAATCCCACTGACACAACAGGGTTTGTGAACATCCCAGTTCAAATACACTCTTTCACAAATTTTTCTGAGATTCAGATCAGATCTTAGTAATGTCCACTCTAATTATTTAACTGTTTTTTCTTTAAACCATTTTGTTAGTACTTTGGAAGGCCCAGTTTTGTCCAAGTTTTAACTTACTGGCCAATACAGTATATCTGAAAGCATTGATTATATAAACCTCTTTCGTCATGATGCCATGTGTTTTCTGAAATACATCAGTCCCTTTTCCAACAAAACATGGAGCTGATTTTTTTTTTTTAAATCAGTCTTGCAGTAGGGGCTTCTTTCTTACATAATAATCTTTCAGGTCAAAAGTGGATATAAACTTCTTGGGGAATACTTCATTGGACCACTTTTAGCTTTGATTAGAGCAACAACTTCACTGTGGCACATGACATTTATATTCATCTAGAGTTCCATTATTTATTGGTCAAGGTTGTGTACGATAATAGGAAGTCAAATGTCTCCATAAGGCCTTTTCCAGAACATTCGAACGACTTTCATTCGAGTTAATGTCAACATCTGGTTGGGCAATTAATACATGGAAATGATTACTCATGCAAGAAGAACCACTCTTTCACAATTTGAGTCTGGTGAATCTTGCCATTGTTGTCCTGGAATTTGCCTGTGCTATCAGGGAAGAGATAAAAATCCATTTATTATCGATTAACCCCAGTATGTTCAGATGGACAGCTCATCAGACATGATAATTTTTTCATTGCTCCAAAGTTTGAAACTTTTAAAATGACCTCTGATGTAATCGAAGTGTACGCCCTAATTGACTTGATAATAAAAATATATGGTAACATGAAATGCGTTATGTGAAAAACTTAAATATCTGGGAATATCTGGAATCCTTTGGCGTCAACTACACTGAGTGTGAATTTTGTGATATGGGTCTCAGATGTCCCTAGAGTGTGTCTGTGTGATTATTTTTGATATAATACTCTGATGAAATTGCCATTCTCGGGTTCTCTCCATCACTCAAAATTACTAGCCTGAAGATGTATCCTGCTTTGACATGCAATGCAAGCGATCATTAGCAGCATTAGCCTTGTCATGTGCCAAAAATCTAGATGCTTAGACTAATTTGTCAAGACAAATGTTTATTTTTTTTTCCCTCTCAGAAAGCATTTGATATTTAATTCTATACATTTGAGGTTTGACTGTCATACCGCCATGTGTTATAGTTATAACTCAACCCATAAAATGATATTTTTTCTTACAGATACATAGAAAAAGAAATAATCAGTGATTAAATGCGGTCATTTTATTTTGCAGGAAGCACATTTTCCTCAGCTGTAAGAGTGGATTTGCTGCCAGCACTGCTGTTTGTAAGCGTTATACAGTCTGGTATAATGACTACACTATGACCAAGTCAAGGATATCATTGCCGGAGTCACAGAGTTGTGTTTCATAATTAATTTGACTTAAAGGTTTACTCCTTTTAACAGTATCAATCCGGATTGTGCTGAACAAACTGGGCTGTTTATACAGTATATTAATAAAAAACAAATACAAAATAGCCATGAAATGAAAATCATGGTTAAACTTGTTTAATTAATTTAACTCTAAATATGAAGAATTATTTACTAACAATAATAGACTTGTCTGAAGTACAATACTTTTGCATTTGAAAAAACTACCACGTCCAGTTCTTCTCCTCTGTCCCTCCACAACACAGAAGTTATACTCCATATTTCTTCTTTAGCGCTTGCACTGAATTGTCCTCTAATCCAGCATGTGAAATGCACTGAAACAGCTCCTGTAAACCTGGGAGAAATGAAGGAGAAAAATTATTTACTGCATTCATTGTGAAATAACAAAGGAAAAATAACACAAAAGTTTGTTGGTTGAGCAGGGATGCATATATGCTGCTTGTTTACATATGATGCGATTATTTCATAAAGATTTTCCACCATTATTAGTTATTATTGTTATAGAGTGTTTCTGTTATAGAGAAAACATTCCCATTATTTGTTTTAATCCACAACCGTAATCACGTTCTTTAATACATCTGTAATGTGACCGCTTGGATTATTGTGTTGTGGGAAAATAAATGTCCAGAAACTGATATACTACTATCATCATCATCAACACCTCCACTATGCACTATATGGACAATGGATTTTGGACACATGATCATAACAGTTTCATTCGTGTTGTTGAGCATCCCATTTCAGATTTATTTCCCTTTCCTGCTACAATGCATTCTCCTCTTCTGGAAAGGCTTTCTATTACAAGGCGGAGCGCGGCTGTGGGGATTTGTGACCCTTCAGCTACACAAGCATTAGTGTGATGTTAGGTGAGGAGGTCTGGGGTGCAGTCAGTGTTCCAGTTCATCCCAGAGATATTCAATGAGGTTGAGGTCAGCCTCTGTGCAGGACACTCAAGTTCTTAAACCTCTTTCCGCACCAGAAAAGGAACGTTTCTGACTTTGTGGCAACGGTTCATGATGAAGTCGACATACAGATGTGACAATTTGTTGTCCACAAACATTTGATCATATAATATATTTATACAGCTACTGATTATAATCTGCATTAAATCCCATTTAGACTGCATTTAGACTTAACGGGCTTTCAAAATATAAACAACCGTAGCCCTATCAAAAAAATATAATTTACCAATGAAATCTCACTGGCAAAACTGAATAAGATAAATTGTATTGTTATAAATATTTTTTTAAATACAAAACGGTACATTAAATAGTTACATAATGTAGTTTAAAACTGCATTATTAATATTTTTGTCAAAATAACCGCAGAATATATATTTTTTTATCAAATCATGCAGCCGTATTTCCAATCTTCAAATTAAAATCTTTGTTTTTTAATAATTTGCTGTTTCAAATCATCTGTTCAAACTGTGTAAGTAGCTAATAAGAATAATCAACAATATGTCCAGGAAGTAATTTAAGGCAAGACTGTCTGCAAGATGAACAAGTTATGAAGGCCTTAAGTAAATAATCATGTACTATTAATAGACACAATACAAATATACGGATGGGGGGGGGGAAACCCTGCACAAGAACACACCTTGCTTTTCAGTGGATGACATGAACATGACAGCCATGTCAAATCTTCTAACACGTGATAAACTTTTCAGGATGGCCAGTATGACTGAAGGGTCCTCATTCCTGAAGAATAATACAGGAGTATATCAAGGACAAGAAAGTAAAAGTATTTACTAGAAAATTATACTATTTGATGAAAATATTATAGTGATAAAGGAGTTTATAAAGTACATACTGTAAGACATGTTTATGTACGTACTTGGTGTAAAAACTTTGAAGTACTTTCAAAATCTTATTAAGTACTTCAGGCTCCAGAGAATTTTGTAAAATACTTTGAAAAGCATCAGGATGAATTTGCTGAAATGAAACAGGATCATCGTAACAGACACAACACGACAAAGCCGTATGTAAACATACATTTGTTTTAAAGAACAGGAAACGGCACCTACCTTTAAATACTGGTAGGTAAGTTCAGGGTGATTACCAATCGTCCTCAGATCTGCTTCGAACTGGAAGCTGCTAGTGGGAGGTGGAGGAATAACTTCAAGCTGGACTGAAGTGGAAGGCGATGATAATGGTTGGTCTGTTTTACCTGGATTTTTTTCCTCTTTCTGTAAAACATCTGGTTTTTCAAAGGAATCTGCAGTTGTGCATCTGAAACACACCAAGTAATCGTAGAGTTCGATGGTTATTCAATACAGGTTGAACATCTTAATATACAGTGTAATGGGGTAAAATGAAAAAGCCGGCTGATGATTTTGGAGGCATTTAGTTGGTAAGGTTTGGTTCTACTTGTCCTATTAGAGGGAAGTCTATCAAAAGTGCCAAGCAATAAGCTATTACAGTCGTACAGCTGTCACGGTCATCATGTCTTAACCAAACAAAATGCTTATCGAAGATTTTGGACTGTTGTTCAAGATAGCCAACTCCCAAACAGCTGGACAACATGATGTGGGTCACGTCTAGAAAGATGCTCTTATTCTGGGCATTTTAAACACAAAAATTAATAAGTACCAGGGTGATTCAAAACCTATCTCCAAACTGACTGTAGAATTTATTGTAATTAACTTTTAGAAAAGACATTAACATAACTGTTAATTATAATCTCCTTGCTTTTAAATACACTTTGTCCATCTGTTGATAAGCTTTCGTATTCGCCTTATTTAAAAATGTTTTAGGCTGAGCAGCGAGACACGAATGCACTGCCGTCTTCACTCCTTCATCAGAAGTGAATCTTTGTCGTTGTAGGGCTGCTTTCAGGGGACCAAACAGGTGAAAGTCCAATGGAGAGAAATCAGGACTATAGTCGAGGATGCTTTAACACCTCGACTTTATGAGTATTGATACTAAAATTGCTTCTAGAAGCAAAAGACCTCTAAAAATTGTTGCTTAAGTTAAAGCATTCCGTGCAAAATAACCATGTCAAATTCATGTTGCAATATCTTAATTTTGCATTTTAGAATAATATGTCGTTTCATGTAAAATCTAAACTAGCCAAGTTTCATCTGAATGACAGGTAAAGATCATTAAAGCATTTCAGACACTTTTTACCACTGATACCACATATTGGCCGATAAGCATCTCACTATAAGTACTGTTGATTATTATTATTTTATTTATTTATTTTTTACCTTTTTCCTGATAATGTTCCAATACTGGCTGTAGAGAATCCCAAAAACTGTAAGCATAAATTTTTGAGCTGATTGTTGACTCCTAAAGAATTCTCTGCCTGCCATCTGCTTGTTGCAGCCCAGATTGAGGATGTTTCTGTTCCATACTCTACCATTTACTCTCAGGCTCATAGTATTGACTCAATGTCTCATCACCTCTTCTTTAGAGGATCAGTCCAAATTTAGTTTGCAGATATCCAAACACTTCTGAGTCATTTCAGCACCAGGTATGCAATCAGACCACAAAAAGCAAATACTGCTCTTTTTTTTTGTGCAAATCACAGGTACGGTATCAGCTTTTGCTCAGGGCACAGTTACAAATAAACTGATGTAACACGATCACACCTACACAGCAGTGACTGGGGAGACCATAGCCTTGAACGGAAAACACTGATAAGACAGTACGGCCAACAGAAGATTAAATATGACCGAAGTGCAGATCATTTTTTACTTGTATTTAGACTAGGAATGACTTTACAAAGCCTGATTTGATTTACTTTTATAAGTTATGCGTGGTATGCACTTACTTGGCTGGTGGTTCTGATGAAGGCTGTGGAAGCTCCTCCATCTTCTGTATCTTAGCAAAAGGGAATGATGAACACGGAGAGGCCTCAGAGCTCATCTCTTTCTCAGAGGAGGAGGCTGCGCTGCAAAATGTCTCAGACCTTGAAGAGCTTGATTTGGCGATGATTCTCTGACGTTCGGGGATGGGTGTGAGCTTTCCACCAACTTCCTCGATATTTATTCTTCTCAGGGGTTTCTGTAGCAAAAAACAGATTTCCAGACATTCAGATCATGCTGCTATAAGCAGTCTCCTCCAAAAATGTATGGATTAAACGGATTACAGTTATAAATAAACCTTTAAATACATTTTAAATAGTTTTTACTGAATAAAATCTGTAGGGATTTATTCATTTATTTATCTACATCATAACAAATTTGAGTTTATTAGAGATTTACTGTGGATCTGAGGTGCTCTGGTTTGTCAACTGGCTCAACTGTTCTTCTTTGTGTACCATCTGCTTGTTGCAGCCCAGAAGGCATCATCTCCTGAATAACATACAAACAATTCATTACACATTTATCAACACCCTGGTTGGCAGAAATAAGCCTTTTATGAGGTTTGAAAAAAGTAAGTAAGATCTTTAATGTCTTTGTTAAGAAAAGGAAGCATTTCAGTTTCTCAGTTTTAAAGACCTCATCACTGTAAGGCCTGTAAGTGAAGAACGACACAATTCCTGAGGAGTTACTACAGTACTGTTAGTATTGTACTGGCGTTATGGTATCATTGGTCATTACAATGTAGTTAAATTATTTTTAAATATTCACTGTTGTTTTTTTTTAGTATTATGGTTACCATGTTGAGTTTTTTCAGCTCATTCATCGCTTGCTTATTTCCTGGTTCGAGTTGCAGAAGCTGCTCAAAATCTACACAGAAAAATAAACAAAAGTGTTACTAACATCATAACACCATGAGGTTAAACACCGAAATATCTGACATAACATTATGATTACTGACAGTTGATAACTTTGGTTATCTCATTACAATAGCACATGAAAGTGGATGGGATATACGCTGTATCGACAAAAGTATTTGGCCAAGCCTGAAAGTCAAGTAGGCTTTTATTGTCCTTTCAACCATATACAATTCAGTACACGATGAAACGAAACAACGGTCCTCCAGGACCAAGGTGCTACATACAAAATAAATTAACAAAAACTAACTAACTAAGAAACCTAATTAACAATGACATTGTATCTGAATACATTTACTTCAATATGGAGTTGGTTCCCCTTTTGCAGCTATAACAGCTTCCACACTTCCTTTAAGGCTCTCCACAAGATGTTGGAGTGTTTCTGTGGGAATTCATGTCCATTCATTCTGTAGAGCATTTATAAGGTCAGGGACTGATGTTGGATGAGAAGGTCTGGCTCGCAATCTCCGTTCCAGTTCATCCCAAAGGTGCTCGATGAGGTTGAGGTCAAAGAAACTGTGTGCGGGCCAGTCAAGTTCTTCTGCATCGAACTCATCAAACCATGTCTTTATAGTCCTAGCTTTGTGCACTGGGTCACACTTCCCTAAACTGTTAGCACAAAGTTGAAAGCATAGCATTGTCCAAGATGTCTTGGTATGCTGAAGCATCACTGGGAATCAGGGACCTGATTGAAACACCTGAATTCAATAATTAACAGATTTGACCAAATATGTTTGTCAATATAGTTTGAACATTTTGTCCCTGAAGGTAAAAAAAAGGGAAACTTTTAAATTGTGACAACTGGGTAAGAGCAATACAGCATACAAAAACATTATACACAATGGTAAGTGTCCACATTTGAGGCAACAGAAGGACCACTTATTGGTGTAAATGCCAACTTATGTCCTCATACCTTTGGCCATATAGTGTGTAAATATTTATTAGGGCTGCAACAACGAATCGATTAAATCGATAAAAATCGATTACTAAAAAAGTTGGCAACAAATTTCATAATCGATTTGTTGTGTCGCGCAACGCGGAGACATTTGATTATTTAAAAAAAAAAAAACTTTAGTTGAGCACGGAGCTGCGTGAACACTGCGATGCTAGCAGAGTTCGGCGCCTCATAGATAGGGCAGATCAAAAAAAAAAAAAAAAGTGTAAGCTACACTGCAAAAAAAGCTTTTCTTACTTCTTCCAGTCCAAAAATCCAAAAAAAAGTTTTTGAAATTGTTGAATGGTTTTGGAAATTAATGCTTTTCTTGTTTTGCTTTGTTTTTGTTAGTTTTCTCATTCTCATAGATCTCATTCATCGATTAATAGAAATAATAATCAGCATATTAAGCGATTATTAAAATAATCGTTAGTTGCAGCCCTAATATTTATATCTATACTGAAAATTAAGTGCATTATAAAAATGTGATAAGTTAAAAAGGCAGCTTGCTACTTTAGACTAAATTTGATTCCTTTCACTTAAAAAAAAAAAAAAAAAAAAAAAAGAGAGCCAGAATTACCCATCACCACACATGAAGTATTATGCTATAATATTGTACACAAAAAAATCTAACTTGACAAGGCAGTGAGGCAAAAAGGTATGCATGTACTGTAAATAAATAATTAAACTAATAAAAACTTAGTCAACTATACCAAATAAAGCCATGCCCAAATGGAACATTTCTGATTTCTTTTCCTTTCAAAGATGGTAAACTTTTCCATAGGCAATATTACTAACCTACGAACAAATTTCTTGTATTACATGGACTGAATAAATTCTAACCTGCTTTGGCTTCAGAAAGTCTTCCTAGGGCCACTCTCGCTGTCCCGCGTCGAGCAAAAGCCTTTGAGTAGGTGCTGTCCAGAGAAACTGCTTTGGTGCAGTCGTCTTCTGCCTCAGCAAACCTGTCCAAAATACACAAAAACATACACATCAGGCTTTATGCTTTGCTTGTACGTTTATAATCAAATGAGATTTCTTGGATAATTTCTGTAGACATGAAAAGAATCCACGATATTGTTTTAATACACACTGCCTGGACAAAAAAAAATAAAAAAAGTCACATATACTGTATAAAGATTTCATTCAATGTCCATCGCTCTGGAAGAGGCTCAATCTGAACTCATCTGACCACATGACTTTTTACTGATTAGCCTCATTAACAAGTGGTTTTCTCAAGAACACACAGCTGTTTAGTCCCAATCCTATGAATTCTCTTCACATTGTGTGTGTGTAATGGTGAAAGTAAAAGCGTTTCCCATTACTACTATGCAACTTCAAAAAGTGTTTGTCATCTCTATTTTTTCTGACCTTCTGTCTTCCATAACGTTGACGGTTCAACGCTATCCTTCCAGGTTTTGATCATGTGCTGAAGTGTTCTTAATCCAGCTCCAGCTAATTCAAATCTCCTTCGTTGTTTTCTTTACTTGATGCAGACCAATAATTTGACCGTCAAGAAATGCGCCTTTTGTTTTCTTTTTTGGCCGGACAGTGCATTTATGCCATTTGATATCCACAGAAAATAAAAACAAACCTTTCGAGTTTGAGGTATGCCATGGCTCTGTTAGCAGCAAGCAGAACGTTTGTGGCATCGGCCTCCATGCCTTTAGTGTAGCAGTCAACAGCTGCCTCATATTTTCCCTCTTTAAAGTAAGCATTGCCCTATATGAACACCGGAGAGCAAGTTCACGTTTTAACAAAGACAACAACTCTGAGATCGTTAATTCGTCAATAGTTTGTTTATGTCTTGTATTGGTGTTGAAATAAAAAGAGCATCTGCTCACCCTGTCTTTTTGGACCACTGCCTCTTGTCTTCTCTGCTGTTCCACCTCCAGCTGATTCGGTTTTACATCCTCTGTAACTGCCACCTCTGTAACTGCCTTATCCATCTGCCCTTCTTCCTGCTTTTGGGATCCTAAAATCTGAGAGATGGAAAAAACAGGAAAGCATAGAATCTCAAGTCTTAACATTTAAAAACAAGAATACAAGAAGTAGCAGTAAGAGAGGAACTGACCTGGTTCAGTTTCTTTATCTCGTTCTGAGCATCAAGGTTCTCTGGATCCAACTTCAGGACCATTTCATAATCTTACACAGTAAGTAAAAGTTAAAAGGATCATCAAAATATCATTGCATGCAACACAGCAACGAATCAAGAAAATCTCTTCAAATGATTTTTGTTATACCCTCTCACCTTCAAGAGCTACTTGATAGTTTTTAAGAGCAAAGCGAGCAGCTCCTCTTCGGCTATAAGCTTTCAGGTATTTGCTGTCAAGTGCTATGGACAGGTTACAGTCCGACTCTGCGACGGCATACCTATATGACATACAACATTTGAAGACTTCAAACGAACATACTGAGACAAGTAAAAAAAAAATAAAAAAAAAAGTCCTTCAAAAAGAGAAAAAAAAAAAAAAAAGTATAAATAGTAGCAGCAGTGACCTTGCAACCAGATCATAACTTGTATGAGAGTTTTATGGCTTGTTTGAATTTGTGTGCATAAAGCCTGGCCAGTTTTGTAGCTAGGTAAAAAACAGAGCTCATTTATTTATGATTATGTTACACAGAACATCTGACAGGTTCTTGATGGTGCTGTCTTTGTTCAGCTGAGTAAGTCTTGCTAAATCTAAACATCAATCATTCATTATCTCAACATTTGGATGAACTATTCTCGTCTTGTGTTGGTCATATGAATCTCAAACAGCTATCTATCCTGTTAGTGAGCCAACCAGACCCAGTGTTACTCCACGGTCTAATACACAACCACATTACAAGACCGGTAGCCCTTGTCCATCACTCAGAAGCAGAAAAAAACAGTGTTAGTTATCATTAATAGGTAAAACTGCAACATTTTACAGAATGCACCCTGAGGAACTAGATTTAATCCCTAGAGAAATTGTAAAGTAATGGTGAAACACTACTGCTTGACACACTGCTGAAAACAGCTCGTTCTTCTGAACCTTTTAAAATTTAGTTACCGGTACAACCCGCATTAATCATCAAAATTCTTGTGCTTTGAAAATCAGACTTACAATAGCAGGGGCGCTCTATATCTAGTATTCTCATCTCCCCCACAAATACAGTGTTTCATTGTCCTCTAAATCAATATACAGTACAATGATTATTACATCCAGTCCCAAGAACACAGAGCCACCTGCGGAGCAAATGACCAAACCCAAATTCCCAAATGAGAAAGGTCAGGAGTGTTGAGAGGGGTAAAACTGTACAGATCCACTTATGTACAACATATAAAATGTAAAATGTACTGTGTGTATACACCCCGTTCCAAATTATTATGCAAATTGGATGTAAGTGTCATAACCAATAAATGTTTTGTTTTTAAATTAAACTCATGGATAGTGTAGTGTCTCAGGGCTCTTTGGATCACTGAAATGAATCTCAGACACGTGTGATAGTTAGTTTGCCAGATAAGCCTAATTAAAGGAAAAGTACTGAAGAAGGTTGTTCCACATTATTAAGCAGGCCACAGGTTTCAAGCAATATGGGAAAGAAAAAGGATCCTCTCTGCTGCCGAAAACGTCAAATAGTACAATGCCTTGGACAAGGTATAAAAACATTAGATATTTCATGAAAACTTAAGCGTGATCATCGTACTGTGAAGACATTTGTGACTGATTCAGCGAACAGACAGGTTCGTGCAGAGAAATTCAAGAATTGTGCAAGACAAATTCATCGGATTAAGAGAGCAGCTGCTGAAATGCCATTACAAAGCAGCAAACAGGTATTTGAAGCTGCTGGTGCCTCTGGAGTCCCGCGAACCTCAAGGTGTAGGACCCTTTAGAGCAGTGGTTCTCAAAGTGTGGGGCGCGCCCCACTAGTGGGGAATACAGACATGACAGGTGGGGCGCAATGAACGGGAGGAAAAACAGGAAAGTACCTATTCTAATTCATGCTTTTCTTTATTGATAATGAAGAGCGTACGCTCAAAACTAAACAATCACACACAAATAAATGGATCATTAATACAAGTAAATTTAAAATAACATCAGTTGTGGGCCGGGAGAAAAAGTGGAACCACAGTGGAACAATAACGGTTTAACGTCGGACAAACTTGAGCAAGTTTGTCCGACGTTAAACCATGCGCAACTCTGACAGAAATAAACCGCGCCGACCATCAAAATACATTTTCCCCCGCTGGGATGCGCACGTACAATCCAGGCATGGCAAGGCGGAAACAATATTAAACAGTCCTGACATTTTAAATGAATTGTTTTTAAATAAAACACAGTGAGTCGCGCAGGTCTGTGATTTGAGCGGCGCTGCGCAATCCACCGGGCTGCGCAAATAAAGCAGATCATCACTGCGCTATCCAGATAGTCGTGTGTGAAAAGACCCGTGTGTGTTTTGTGTCTTATACCGCTGGCAGCAGACCGCATGAGACCCAACAAATTAGGAAGACACTTAGAGACAACACACTCCAGTCACGTTAATAAACCACGTTGATAACGTAAGGCTTGTAACAATTGCACGTGTATTTTATCTTTTTTTAACTTGGTGGTGTTTGATCTTATTGGTTTAGAAATTGATATTTCAATAAACAGTAAACTTGACTGATTTCGTTATTATTTTGTTGACAAGTGGGGCTTGAAAATTCGCTCACCCCCTTAAGTGGGGAATGACAAAAAAAGTTTGAGAACCACTGCTTTAGAGGCTTACAGTTGTGCATAAATCTACTATTCGGCCACCCCTAATCAATACTCACAAGCAGAAACGGTTGCAGTGGGCCCAGGCATGTTTACTGATGAGTGTCATGCAACCCTGGATGGTCCAGATGGATGAAGTAGTGGATGGTTGGTGGATGGCCACCACGTCCCAACAAGGCTGTGACGTCAACAAGGTGGTGCTGGAGTCATGTTTTAGGCCAGAATCATTGGGAGAGAGCTGGTAGGCCCCTGTAGGGACCCTGAAGCTGTGAAAATGACCTCTGCAAAGAATATTGATTGACCACTTTCTTCCATGGTACAAAAAGAAGAACCGTGCCTTCCGTAGCAAAATCATCTTCATGCACGACAATGCACCATCTCATGCTGCAAAGAATACCTCTGTCACTGGCTGCTATGGGAATAAAAGGTGAGAAACTCATGGTGTGGCCACCATCCTCCCCTGACCTAAACCCCATTGAGAACCTTTGGAGAATCCTCAAAAGGTCTATGAGGGTGGGAGGCAGTTTGATTCAAAACAGCAGCTCTGGGAGGCTATTCTGACATCCCGCAAAGAAATTCAAGCAGAAACTGTCCAAAACTCACAAGTTCAATGGATGCAAGAATTGTGAAGGTGATATCAAAGAAGGGGTCCTATGTTAAGATGTAACATGCCCTGTTAGGATGTTTTTAATTGAAATAGTTTTTGATTTATTTAAATATGACCTCCTAATGCTGCAAATAAATAAAAAAAGCCTATTTTCAACAACTCTGTTGTGCATAATAATTTGGAACAGTGCCTTTATCATTAGGAGGTTTGTTCATTATATATATATATATATATATATATATATATATATATATATATATATATATATATATATACACACACACACACACACACAAACACTACCGTTAAAAAGTTTGGGGTCACTTTCTAACTCCATGATCGTTCTTGATTTTTATTTCTTCTACATTGTAAAGTTTTGCTGAAGGCGTCCAAAAATGCATTAATCTCCTTTGAACAGTTGATATTGAGATGTTTCTGCTACTTCTGCTCTGTAAAGACTTCATAACGCCTCTAATCTGAGGTGCTGTTAATTGGTAATTTTTCAGGCTGATAACTCTAAATGAACTTCTCGTCTGCAGCAGAGGTAGGTTTTGGTCTCGTCCTCCTGGGACGGCCTTCATGAGAGACAGTTTCATTATGGTGCTTGACGGATTTTGCAGATGCACTTGACAATACTGTTCTTGCAAGAACTATTACAGAAAGGCTGACCTCTGTGTCTTAAAATAACTAACACTTGTTTTTGTTGTTACGTAATTATCTAATTCCATATGTGTTATTTTATAGTTTTGAAATCCCCAGTATTGTTGTAGAATGTAGAAAATAAATCACTAAACAAAAACAAAGAAATTTGCAAGTGTTCTAAAACTTTTGAAAGGTAGTGTATAAAAAGTACAAAATTCTTACTTTTTTAATCTGAAGAAGCAGGCTGCACGGTTTGTTGGCAGGACAGGGTTGTACGGGTCTGCACTCATGCCTTTGGTATAGCACTCAATGGCGTCGTCATAATTTCCATCTTTAAAAAAATTGTTCCCCTGAGGAAACAGGAAAAGCAGTGAAAATAATTTGTAGTAAATACTGACTTCAGTAATGAGTTTGTACAGCTGACATTGTAGTTTGTAAAAACATTGTAACGGCCTCATGTAACACCATACTCTTAAATTTTCTCTTGAGAGAAAAAAATATTAGAAGTCAACACCAGATACACCAAACGTTCTAAACCATCCCAGTGGTTCATCATTCAGCTTACCCAGGTAGAGGTGCACAGGATTACCATGTAATTGGCATAAGCAACACACCTTACACCATAGAAGGGCAGGTGTGTGTTGTGTTGAGTGCAAATAAGGTGCTAGAATGGGAGAGATGCCACCGAATAAAGGTAGATAAAGAACTAGAAGCACAGCAGTAGTGAAATTAAAGTACCAAGTTAAAGTAAACTTGATCATTCAGAAAGTTAGTACTGATGTTACAGGTCAAAAGCTACTGTGTTGGCCCGGGAGATAAGAAATAAAACGAGTGGTTAACCTACATCAACTGTAAAAAAAAAAAAAAAATTGGACATGCTATCTAATGGTCTTTCTTGATTTTTTTTCTTTTTCATTCTACACCGTAAAACAATGCTGAAGGCGTCCAAAATATGCAATAATCTCCTCTGAAATGTTTCTGCTACTTATGCTATGTAAATCCTTCATAACGACTCTGAGGTGCTGTTTGTTAATTGGTTAATTTCTGAGGCTAAATGAACGTCTCCTCTGCAGCAGAGGTAAGTTTTGGTTTTGCTTCCCTGGGATGATCTTCATGAGAGCCAGTTTCATCATGGTGCTTGATGGGTTTTACAAATGCACTTGACAATACTGTTCCTGCAAGAACTGTTACCAAACAGCTCACCTTCATATCTTAAAATAACAACTGACTGTTCTCGTTACTTACACAATTATTGTTTTAGAAGGAAAAAATGAATCCAAACTCAGAAGCAGAACACCTGCAAGAATTATTTGAAATAAATTAAATAACTATCCAACCCTCACACAGCACCTTTTACCTTCTCCTTCTCCTTCATGGCTAGGTCTCTATCCACTTGCACGTCCTCTGAGTCCGAGTCATTAGATTCGGCTGGGCTGACTTCTTTGTCCAGTGCTTCAAGGGCCTTCTCCTGTAATACACAATCCTGATCTATAAAATAGCAAAAACCCCATGTCTTTACTCAGAAGTCAAAACAGTGGCATTGAACAGAGATGTATTACCACATTGAATTTGTCCCAGGATTTGTAGTCGTATGATTTAATTCTCTGTGCTGGTTTCTCCTCCCTGTGTGCGTTCTCAGCAGGAGGTAATTTCCTTCTGACTTTGCGCTTCTTCTTGTAATCCTTGTTCCTTACAGGTGGGAGAGTTTTCTGTGGTGTCAAGAAAAAAAAGAAAGAAAAATAGCGAGAAAAAAAAAATCTATATATCACAAATCAACATTAAGTTTGCTTTCAGGTGTACGCATAGCACCGACGTTGAGGAAGTAACGTTCAAATGACACACCTGAAGGTCCGATGGGTTTCCTGCACGAAGTTGTTCGTCTTTTTTCTTTATGTCCTCTTCCCAGCTAACCAAGTCATTCATAAAATCATGAAGATCCTCTGCATTTTGACGCATGTGCATTTGCAGCTCCATGGCTTTGTTGCCACCAGACATGACGTTACTTTTCTCTCAGTCTGAAACAGGACGAATCAGAAAGAATACATAATGTGGGAAAAAACGTAGCAGGTAAGTAGTGCTGTGATTTCAGTAGGCTTTGATATAAACGCTATGAAAAGGAACTTTCAAAATCCTCAGGATATCAGTCAAGATCCAGTCTAGCAAATAGTGACTAGACAAACAGCGATATAAATGGGTACATGTGAATGAAATATAGCAAGGTTTTTAAAACTCTTTCCACACTTTACCATTTATAACTCCTGGAATACTATATAAAGCCTGTTTTAGCTAGAATATGAAATAATACGGACGAGAATCACCAGGGATCACCCCATACGTATTGCCACATTAATTCTAAAATCGATCAGCTTCAGATATGTAAATGTCTCTGTACCGAGCACAGAAGCTTCCAGGTGGCGCAACAGAGATGCATTTTTACGACATTACATTCTCAAAAATCACACACATTAAAAACCTCAGATCTGCCTTTATCTCCAAACTCTGTTTCAGTTCAGTTTATTGTCATATGCATGTTAACACAGGGTCAACAGTACAACGAAGAGTTTTGGACAAGAAGAGCCAGTCAACTTGTATACTGTACTTGTATATTTGAGTGTGTATATGTGAGCATACATGTATGTGTGTATATGAGCACAAGTGTATGTCCGCATATGCATAAGTGAGTGTCCATGTATGTGTATATGTGGCATTGCACATGACCAACATATTGTACATTAAACTCCTCACAATGTACGTTAAATAGTATAGCAATAATAGTTTAAGGTGTCTTAGTACAGCCATTCCTTTAAAACAAGGTTTTTCATGTCTGTGTGTATGTATTACATCACTCAGTCTATCTATTTGAGATGAGAATCCTGATATCCTGGTGATAGAAACTTTCAGTCTCTTGGTGCTTTCCAGGCTCCTGTACAACCTGCCAGTTGATAGCAGGGAGAACGTTGTAGTCCTTAATGATACTGTGTGCCTTTCGCGCAGGCATCGTCTGTAATATATATCATGGATGGATGGGTGCGTGCTCCCAGTGATCTTCTGTGCAGTTTCTACCAATTTTTGCAGTGATTTCCTGCTTTGTCTGGAACTGTGATGCATCCAGTCAGCAAGCTCTCCATGGTGCACCTGTAGAAATTTGTAAGGGTGCTGGTCTTCATGCCGAACTTCCTCAGCCCTCTCTGAGCCACAGCTGGCTACTGACCTGAACTCTTCTTTGTAGGCAGTCTCATCATGATCTGATTGGAAGTGACCAATCTTGCTTCCTTAAAAATTTCATGTTGCTAACTTCAGCCGATATGGAGAGATGATTTTATATGTGCCCCAAATATACATTTTTCAGCATTATACTATCTCGATTCAAAAAGATTATTTAGAATGCAAATCGTTCATATTTCTCCATGAGTATTGATACTAAAATTGGTGTAAGAATGTAGAAGCATATGATCTGTAAAAATTGCTGCTTAAATAGTTTTTTTGGTTAAAAAGCAAAAAACCTGTAGTGTCCATAACCATGTCAAATTCATGTAGCAATAGCTTAACAATTTAGCATTTTAGAATAATACACACTTTTTCAGGTTTAAGTCTTGTCATGTGAAATCTAAATTGGCCAAGTTTCATCTGAATGTCAGTTATGACCGTTGAAAGATTTAAATTTAAAATAAGGAACGGACACTACAGACATAAAAGAGCATGAAATTGTATTTAGCAAATTTGTTTCTTTTCATCTGATAAAAAATATAAATGTGTACGCATATTTACAAAAAAAATGAAGAATGGGTAGGGAGATAAGAAGCATCAAGTATTATGAAAAATTGTGCTATATGATCCTTCTTCTGCACCTACAGTTGGTGAGACACTATTTAGCAACAATAGCATCTCATACTTAAGTTTGTCTCCAGCACATAAAGTGAACTGTTTACTCAAAACACACACACATTCCCAGCACTGAACATTGTTTAAAGGCTTGTCACCAGAACAAGCCCCTTCACAAACTAAAATAAATATCATGAATTATTATGACAGTGTTATAAAATAAACACACCCTCAGTGATTATTATACAGTTGGCGCGCGCGCCTCTGTGACTGTGCTGTAATCGCGTGACGTTTGCCTCGCGTGCTAACTCTAGTAATAAATTCACACAGAATACAAACACGATACGCAACAAAGCAAAACACGTTTGTAAAACCAAAGCATGAAAATATTACGGACATACCTTTCAAGTCTTAAAATTGAACAGAAACACAATTTTAAGGTGAAAGAACTCAGTGCTCCGTGAATGATGTTCTGTTTGTGTACGGCGCCATGACAGCCAAGTACCAGCATGCTTTGCGCGAGAACGTTTCTCGAAGCGTTTGCGATACAATACGCGGCTTCCAGGAAGTCTGTGAAGCGTTTAAAATTTGTAGTGTTACGTCGCAGCGTTTCTAATATATGCTGATCGAAAGCTGATGATTGCATTACTTGAACTAGCGATAAATTAATCATAATCAAAAGCTTTCTGTTAAAAAAAAAAAAAAAAAGACCCAATAATGAGATGCTTTTAAACGCTAGTGGCCTCTGATGGTCAAAAGGATGAACTGCACATAGTAATGCACTACTGTACTTTCCAAAAAAGAAGGAGGGGGGTGCATTCCATCAAATGCAGGGAAATCCTTATAGTAAAACTTTTTTAAATGTTAAATAATAACATTGTAATGCTAATTAATAAGCAAACATGGATATCCATATGTAAGAACTCAAATAGGTTTGGTTATTTTAACTATTATATACAGTGGTGTGAAAAACTATTTGCCCCCTTCCTGATTTCTTATTCTTTTGCATGTTTGTCACACTTAAATGTTTCTGCTCATCAAAAACCGTTAACTATTAGTCAAAGATAACATAATTGAACACAAAATGCAGTTTTTAAATGAAGGTTTACGTTATTAAGGGAGAAAAAAAACTCCAAATCTACATGGCCCTGTGTGAAAAAGTGATTGCCCCCCTTGTTAAAAAATAACTTACCTGTGGTTTATCACACCTGAGTTCAATTTCTGTAGTCACCCCCAGGCCTGATTACTGCCACACCTGTTTCAATCAAGAAATCACTTAAATAGGAGCTACCTGACACAGAGAAGTAGACCAAAAGCACCTCAAAAGCTAGACATCATGCCAAGATCCAAAGAAATTCAGGAACAAATGAGAACAAAAGTAATTGAGATCTATCAGTCTGGTAAAGGTTATAAAGCCATTTCTAAAGCTTTGGGACTCCAGCGAACCACAGTGAGAGCCATTATCCACAAATGGCAAAAACATGGAACAGTGGTGAACCTTCCCAGGAGTGGCCGGCCGACCAAAATTACCCCAAGAGCGCAGAGACAACTCATCCGAGAGGCCACAAAAGACCCCAGGACAACATCTAAAGAACTGCAGGCCTCACTTGCCTCAATTAAGGTCAGTGTTCACGACTCCACCATAAGAAAGAGACTGGGCAAAAACGGCCTGCATGGCAGATTTCCAAGGCGCAAACCACTTTTAAGCAAAAAGAACATTAAGGCTCGTCTCAATTTTGCTAAAAAACATCTCAATGATTGCCAAGACTTTTGGGAAAATACCTTGTGGACCGACGAGACAAAAGTTTAACTTTTTGGAAGGTGTGTGTCCCGTTCCATCTGGCGTAAAAGTAACACAGCATTTCAGAAAAAGAATATCATACCAACAGTAAAATATGGTGGTGGTAGTGTGATGGTCTGGGGTTGTTTTGCTGCTTCAGGACCTGGAAGGCTTGCTGTGATAGATGGAACCATGAATTCTACTGTCTACCAAAAAATCCTGAAGGAGAATGTCCGGCCATCTGTTCGTCAACTCAAGCTGAAGCGATCTTGGGTGCTGCAGCAGGACAATGACCCAAAACACACCAGAAAATCCACCTCTGAATGGCTGAAGAAAAACAAAATGAAGACTTTGGAGTGGCCTAGTCAAAGTCCTGACCTGAATCCTATTGAGATGTTGTGGCATGACCTTAAAAAGGCGGTTCATGCTAGAAAACCCTCAAATAAAGCTGAATTACAACAATTCTGCAAAGATGAGTGGGCCAAAATTCCTCCAGAGCGCTGTAAAAGACTCGTTGCAAGTTATCGCAAACGCTTGATTGCAGTTATTGCTGCTAAGGGTGGCCCAACCAGTTATTAGGTTCAGGGGGCAATTACTTTTTCACACAGGGCCATGTAGGTTTGGATTTTTTTCTCCCTAAATAATAAAACCCCTCATTTAAAAACTGCATTTTGTGTTTACTTGCGTTATCTTTGACTAATAGTTAAATGTGTTTGATGATCAGAAACGTTTTGTGTGACAAACATGCAAAAGAATAAGAAATCAGGAGGGGGGCAAATAGTTTTTCACACCACTGTATGTACTTTCATATTAGTTTGTAACAATTACATCATTGCCCACCTAAAAAAAATCTGGATGAGAAGACATTTTGCTTATATAAAATGTGATGTCCTCTTTTGAATGTAGACCCAATATTGTCTTAAAACTAACAGCAAAAGAGATTACATCGATCCATACCTGACACTCCTTGACTTTTTCATCATCTCACATCAGTAATCTCACAGCATCTTGAATGTTAAATTGAGTGTTCAGTGGCTAGCACTGTGGCCTCGCACCTCCAGGGTCGAGGGTTCGATTCCCACCTTGGGTCCGTGTGCATGGTGTTTGCATGTTTTCTCCATGATTAGTTTAGGTTACGGTACTCCAGTTTCCTCCCACAGTCCAAAGTCATGAAGATTAGGCTAATTGCCGTTCACAAATAGTCCATAGCGAATGTGTATGGATTGACACTCTGTCCAGAGTGTTCACAGATAAGCGGTATAAAAGATGAATAACCGAATAAATGTTCTTATAGTCACCATTTACACAAGTACTATAGCAAAGGCAGAGACCATAATTTTAGATCATATTTATTTTTCAGAACTTTTTGGCCTCATAATGTCTCTTATGCCACAGTATAATATTCTATCTCCAAAATGATGTCTCCTTGTATCGTACAATCTGTACACCATTATACACCATTATCCAACACAACTTGACCAAAACCCTAATCAAAGAAGCCTTATTTTTGTTAATGGCAAGCAATGCATTAAATGGAAATAAATCATTATTCATTCATTCATTTTCTATACCGCTTAATCCTGTGTTCAGGGTCGCGGGGGACCTGGAGCCTATCTCAGGAGACTTCGGGCACTAGGCGGGGTACACCCTGGACAGGGTGTCAATCCATCGCAGATAAATTATTATATATATATATATATATATATATATATATATATATATATATATATATATAATGATTTATCTGCGATGGATTGACACCCTGGATCATTATAATAATGATTTATCTGCGATGGATTGACACCCTGTCCAGGGTGTATCCCGCCTAGTGCCCGAAGTCTCCTGAGATAGGCTCCAGGTCCCCCGCGACCCTGAACACAGGATTAAGCGGTATAGAAAATGAATGAATAATTTTTTACACATTCATTACCTTTATATACATTATATAATGTTAAATTATTTATATATATATATATATATATATAACATAAGTCATGGCTTAAGTGGCATAAGTCATATCTAAAACATATTAATATAAAGTATCAATGAAAGCATAAGACCATGTTACAAAATTCACAATTTATTTAGTGTAATGTAACAAATCACAAAAGTAATTAAATATGCACCTGGATTATACAATAAATAGCATGCTGTATCATCATATTGGGCTATATAATTTCCTTTTATTCGCACTGCTGATACTCTACCGCCACCTATAGGTTTGCATAGTATCGGTCTCTGTTCTCGAAATCTCTGTAGGCGAACTTGGCGTCTTTTTTACTGTGTGGAATGCGACCGAAGGGATCGTGATCATTGTAGCAACTGTCAAACACTTCGTCAACCGTTTTCACCGCCTCCTCCTTGCTTATCTTGCGCACCGCGAGGATAGAGCGTGTCGCACGGTCCCGCACGCACTCCTAAATCAAAGGAGGAGAGATAGAGTTATTGGTGCACTGTGTCGAGAGATCCACAGGACATGTCTTCTCTTCCCCTGCCAGCATTAGTTTGCTAACCTAGAAAGATAACTTGTGACTAGTTGTGCACAAATGCTGTATTTGAGTTCAAGGAGAGACTCCACAGGGCAAATAGTGCTCACGTAAAAGTAGAAGTCCTCCATTTACTTGTGTACCTGAGTAAAAGTACAAAAGTACTCACTTTCAAATTTACTTTAGGTATTAATTAAGGTATCAAAAGTCATGCAATTACAGATAACAGTCAGCATTTTCCTGCTTCAAATACTATACACTGCTGTCGGGAGGTAGCACAGAACCCTGCAGAAATGTAGTTAAGTAAAGGTATATATATTTGCTTTAGGATGTAGTGGAGTAAAAGTAAAAAGTATCCACTAAAAAAAAAAAATACTAAAGTCAAGTGCATATACATATATACATATGTAATATGATTTGAAATTGATCAAGTTGAGGTTTACATTAAATTACTCTCCTTATTCATACATTTACACACACTGGAGAATAAGTAGAATATGATTGTTTTTTCCCCCAAACGCTCTTGTACGAATGATTCATGCATCTATAACAAAATCGATAAATGACGCCCATAGCCAACTAACCTGATGGTGTTTTTTGAGGCCAAAATGAAACCTTGCGACTTCATTGCCGAACGAGCAGTCTCCACTCAGACTGGCTGCCCGAATCTGAGGCACAAAAAAAGTTTGAAAGCTTATTATGGATTAGATTAGTTTTTAAATAAAATTAAGAAATGACAACATAATTACTACTCAAAGCATTACAATCCCATCTCACCTCGGAGCAAGCCAAGTGCTTGAAGTTATTGAACCAGTCGACATGTGCGCGACAGTGATCAAACGCATGAATGAGCTCGTGCGTGACCACTCTGTTCATATGAGCCTGCTGGTGAATATTGTTTTGACACAAGACAATCTGCAAAGGATGACATAATCGTTTTACTCTCTCAGTGATGTTAGATCAAACATCAAACATATTAATGCTTACAGTATACAGAGATGTTAATGATTACTCCTTAATCAAATAATTACCGCCAGAATTTGTCACAGTATCTCGCAAAACTGGCTGAACAGAATTTAATGAAACTTTGGCAGTAGTTAGGTACTTTCCTTAAGTTAAACCTGCGCTATAAATTCTATCAATTAAATCAAAATGTTGGGTAGAAGTAAAGTTATAAGCAGTTATGTTGCAGATTATAAACAAGAAGTTTTGACTGTAAACTTTGGGCATGTTTAAAGCGACCGCTGGACAGAATTTAATGAAACTTTTGCAGTACTTAGATATCTGCCTGGAGTTTAACCTGCACCATATGTGAAATCTAAGTGTTGAATAAAAGCGATGTTATGAAAAGTTATGTATTAGATCTAATAATCTACTTTAAAATAATCTACAGTACTAATCTGCACTACTTGCTCAATGTAAACAAACACCTGCACCAATAGATATTAATTAGAAAAGCTAAACTGAATATTTCTACCGGGATTAGTTCATATGATCACATAAAATGGGATTAGTTCATATTTTCACAGATGAACAACGCTGAAGTGCTATAAGTGAATTTTAATGCGCTGGAGTCGTTTTAAGACAAAACATTTTTTTTAAAAATACTACTTTTTCAATTTCTCATCTGTAATTCACTCTCCGACGAAACTCAACGTTGACGATGAAAGAAGAACATGTTAATGAATTGTAAGATACTGAACCTTACAAAATGTTATTTCTTTGTATTAATAAGTTAGGCAGAGAGTACATGGGCTTCAACCTGAAATAATGATATCAATGATTACATTAAAGCTGATCAGATTATTTTAACTATTTCTACAAACTCTTTTCCCGTCAATGACAGGTCCTTATACTAGCTGATTATATTTTCTTTTCTAACAAAATCTTTTTCATTTTTTGTGAAGCTGCTTTGAGACAATGACCATTGTTAAAAGCGCTATATAAATAAAATTGAATTGAATTATAAACGTGTTCAGTTATCGATTCAGTTAAGAAAAACGTGCAACCAACACTGCTAACAAAATCATTACAGTTATCCTTAAACTCTTAATATTTTGCGTAATACAATAAGTCACATTAAAATTCCTGTTTATACACATACAGCACTATAATAATATATTGTAATTTATTATTATTATTATTATTATTATTATTATTATATTACATACAATCACAACTGCAGTTTAAACATCACTGTAATTCCCTCTTTTTTTTTTTTACTACTTAATACAAATGTCAATTTTATATTGTAACTTTTTGGTTATTTATATATATATTTATATATAGCTTTAGTCTCTCTCACTTGAGACGTCGTGGCGTCAAATCCGCCGCTAACGGTCCCGTCACAGTCCTCGCATGAGAAATGCCTGTCTTTGTACACTGCACTGAGAAGACACAATAAGTCAGATGAAGAAAAATAAAAACCCACAGCCACTGAAGCAGTACACTGAAATGACAGCACATACCATCCTGAGTTCCTCATGGCTCCGAGGAGAACCTTCGCATATGGATCTGAAGGAGAAAGAAGGCATGTTTAAGTGCATTTAAGCAAGAGTTAGTGATCTGTAAGAGCTATAACTGGAAAGTCAGGAAACAAGACCTTTACCAAATGATCAGCGTGCATTCTATTCTTCCTCAGTTTGGATGAAGACACATGCCAAACAGCGGTCTGCACATTGTATTTAACACACATTTTCATGCTTCATCGGGTTAAAGCAATTAGAGTGTCTACTTTATTTCCATAAGAGGTCATTTTAAATAAACAAAGGTGGGTCAAAAATTATCCGCACTCTGGCTGTAGAATTTATTTAATTGAATAACTTTTAGAAACGACAAACACATTTATTTTAGCTATTATCTCTTTGCTTTTTAATACACTTTGTTCATCTGTCAACAAGCTTTCGTTCTCCTACATTAAAAACCGTTTGCAGCTGATGTGCGAGGGATGATTGCACCGCTGTCTTCACTTCTTCATCAGTGAGCAAATGTCGATCTTGACCTCAAACACTGGTCTTTTTTTTTTTTTTCAAAACGAACAGACACATGACTGAATACCTCATGGGTAAAAACAAACAAACAATATTGTGTGGCATTCAGAGGCTTTTTAGATAGCATTCTTACAATATATTGCAAACCATCACATTTGGGGAGGAATGCCTGTGGCATGCTCATAGCACGATGGAACGACCTGTGCAAACACCAGCCCCTGCCCAATGCGGATATAGATAACGTTGCTGAGTCTAGACCCGACACTGTCTCCAGAGGCTTGTACAGTGGACACTATGCATGATGGCTTCTAAACAAATACAAAATGGTATCAAAAAGTTTCAAAACTAGTTTTGTAACATGTCAACAGATGGCAGCATGTATGATCTCAGGGAACACTGACCTTCATAAGTCAGTGTGCCAAAAGACATCGTCCTGTGTACATTAGAAGCTGTGTAACTGGTGCTATTCTGACCATGTGCGATACGGAAGAACATCACTAGTAGACAACGAGAGATCAGAAAAACCTTCAATAAGCGCAACCCCAAAAAATGTTAAAACCATTCGGCAACTTGTGCACGATGATTGTCGGAGAACAACCCAACAAGCCTCAACATTGCTGCCATTGTCAGTCTGTCATACAGAACAGTCCAGGCAATCCTCATGTGTGATTTGAACATGCACCGTGTTCGTCCCCAAGGCTGCTGACCCAAGAACAGAAGGAACATCGCCTTAAAGTCTGCCAAGAACAGAATGCCGTGGATGACCCATCCTTCATGTCGAGGATCATTACCGGTGATGAAACTGGTGTGTATGTGTACGACCCTGAGACGAAGCAACAGTTTTCACAGTGGAAGAGCCCATCATCTCCACGACCGAAAAAAGGCAAGTCCGCAGCTCAACCAAGTGCATGCTCGTCGTCTTTTTCAACATTCGCAGCATCGTGCATCACGAATTCATGTCCAGGGGCCGGACAGTCAACAGCGAATTCTACTGCCAGGTGTCTGAGGGAGGACATACAGAGAAACAATCGTGTCTGCGTTGGACTAATCCTAAAAAAAATTTAACTCACTGTTAAACATGTTTAAATATTACCTGATGTGGTTAATATTCAAGCAGCTGGATTAGTGTTAATATCATTAACCAGGGTTGTTTCCCCCCCCCCCCCCCCCCCTCATCGGTTTATGGAACTTTGATAAACTGAATACACACCACATTAGATCTTTGTAAAAATGGAATCTTGCAGAAGCAGAAGCAAGCAAGAACTGGATGAAACACACCACTTTTTAAAAGAAACTGACCAACCAGAACATTATAACCATCAGCTTAATATTCAGTAGGTCCCTCCCTTTGCCACCAAAAACAGTGATGTTCGGACACCTTTCTATTAGAATCAGCATTAACATTTTCCTCAATCTAATACTAATAGCACTTCTATTGAATCACACTACACGGGCCAGCCTTCACTCCCCATGTGCATCAGTAAAACATGGCCTTACATGACTTTGTAAGGCCAGTTCACCGGTTTCCCTTCCTTGGATTACTTTTGGTATGTCCTGACCTCTGCAGACCAGGAACATCCTACAAGATCTGCAGTTCTGGAGTTAAACCGGAGAACTGGCGACAGGGGTCATGGGGGCCCAGGGCTCACCGGGGAGCGAAAGGAGGGCCATGTAGTCCGATCCAGTAGAAGCACTAGTGTAGATCAGATTGGTGAAAAGGTTAATGATAGAAAGGAGTCAGAACACACAGTGTATCACTGTTATGCTGGCAAAAGGGGGACCTACTCAATATTAGGCAGGTGGTCATAATGTTATGGCTGATCAGTATATATATATAAATTGAAAATTTATCCCAATAACTTTGTCAGTTTATGTCATAGCAAGGTGATCTTGGGATCACTGGGAAACTCTTTCCACTGACACCAATACAATTTATATACAGTAGAACTATCCTTATATGGACTGATGCATTTTTTTGCTCTATAATCTGCACTTACTTGTCTCCACTGCGACATGCAGCATAATCTGACATTTGTGGTTGAAGGTGAACAAGCTTTCCCCAATCGAGCCTTTCTGGTACTTGCTCTTCTTTCTTTCCGGAAACAAATTGTAGCCATAATCGTCATTCGGCTCTTTAGTCTGATCCATGCTCCTGTCTGTGTGTCTGTAGGTCACGTGATTACAGCAACAAGAGGCGTAAAAGAGGCGACCGGTGAGCCTCACGCGTCCGCCATTTTGGATATGGAGAGGATGTGACGTGCCGGAAGTAATAAAATACGGAAGTTAAAAAAAGTTATGTTTATTTCACAAGAAAATCTGTTACTGCAGTGAATCTGTGACGATAAATATTGTATAATAAATGCTATTTTTTATAATTGCTATTTTTATTCATGAATAAAAAAAATATTGAATATTTAATAATAGTATACCCCATCTTTCTTGTACTCAAAAATTTAATTATGAGATACTTTCTAAGTATTATAAGCTATTGTCATTTTACATTTATTTAAGTCATATCACAGAACAGGCCTCTATTATTAAAGAAATAACTGAATATGCAAACAAAATAAATTTAACAGAAGGTGATAAATCAAGGTAGTTATTTTTGCAATCACAATTGGATGAAGGCTATATGAGAAATGCCAAAGGGGCATATATTAGATCCAGAGCTAAATGGATGGAAGAAGGGGGGAAATATACAGCTTATTTTTGTAGGTTAGAAAAAATATGTCAAGAAAGGAATTCTATTAAAACATTAATTACTGATGGAGCAGAGTGTTCAGATACACAATTAATAGCTAAAAAGAATAGCTAGCTTCTATCAAGATTTATACTCATCTTCCTCGTTAATATTAGATCCTGATCCTCTTTTTGAAAAACTTAGCGACTCTATCCCACAAATAGATGAACAGTTCAAACTGACATGTGATGCAGAAATAACAATTGAAGAGCTTGATTCTGCTGTTATGTGTTTATCATTAGATAAATCACCTGGCCCGGATGGTATTACGTCTAACTTTTATCGACATTTTTGGGATTTGTTAAGGGAATTTCTTTTTGCAGCTTTTCAGGAAATTATTAGAAATTCATCTTTGCTTAACTCGATGAGACGTTAATCACACTTATTCCCAAACCAGGAAAGGATGTTAGATTGTTGGACAATTTACGACCTATAACATTATTAAACAATGACTATAAATTGTTAACTCATATATATAATAATCGCTTAAAATCACACTTATCCAAAATTATTGGGGAGACTCAAACTGGGTTTATCAGAGGTCGATCTATACAAAATAATATACGGCTGGTTTTGGACTTGTTAGAATATAACCAAGAAATTGAAGATGATGGGGTTATTTTATTTTTAGATTTTTATAAAGCCTTTGATATGTTAGAACAGTCCTTTATGTTTAAATGTTTGCAAAAATATGGGTTTGGCGAGAATTTTTGTAAAGTTATTCAACTATTCTACACAAACACTAATAGCTCAGTTGCCCTACCAACAGGTACTTCACCCAGATTTGATATCCAAAGAGGAGTTAAACAAGGCTGCCCCATCTCACCTTCACTATTTATTTTGGCCACCGAGATGTTGGCCCTCCTTATCAAAAAAAAAAAAATTGAGAAATTGAATGTGTTTGGTCAGGAAATTGTAATTAATTCTAATTAAGCCAATGAACTGGTTTAGTGAATATTACTTGGATCGAGTGATTCAATTTACATACAAAACTGAGGACACATAATTACAAACAATCACCAAGTAATGCACTACGAAAAACTGCGATTTTAAAGTAATAGCACTGAATTGGTATTTTTTTGTAGAATTTATATAGATAATTGAAATAATAATTACAGGGCCAAAAAAACTATTTTTTCAGTGCAGTAATACTTAAACCTCAATAAAAAAAATTTATTTATCAAATATTTATTTATTTTGCTGAAAAAAATAACATACGATTTTTGTGTGAACATATCAGTGAACACTCCTGACCACTCTGAGTTTCACGTCTTTGTAAACGAAAGTTTAATGCATTTTAGGATTGTTCCAGTGCACCTATGCAGCCATTGTGGAGGTGGGGGTGTGCTACCACAGAAACCATAAAAGCTTGGGCCAGCAGCATGTGTCCAATACAATCATTTCCCAAAATATTACTCTTGTGTGTGGGAATTCCTGTCCTTGCCTGGTTCATTTTGTGATGGGAGGTACTGTTATGTTGCGAAAAATTCATTTGCATGTCCAGTGATGAGGCAGAAAACTTCCCTAACTGGGCAGAGACAGTTTCTGGACCCACAGATTATGACATGCACTAGACATTGACTCTTCTCTCAACATACATCGTTGAGAAATTCATGTTAAGTTGCACACTTCACAATGTTAGAATGCAGTTGCAGGCTTATATTCTCCATGGATAACTTTCTGTTTACATCTGTATGTGCTGTTATGTATGTATGTTACTTATGTTATGTATTTTCTTTTTGTGTTTAATAGCATCATGTCGATGGCAGAAGGGACATTATCATCCGTTGCTTAGTTGTGTATCTTGGAGTGAGTGGAGAGGAGCTGATCAAAGACTAATCATCAGGTATCTGATGATCATCATGACTATATTAAAATGATTGTCTAGCCTTATAATCTGGTCTTCACTTGTAATATTATTTTGAAGGTCAAAGATTCTCTACACTTGTGATGTTTTTTAAAAAAGACTCAAGATTAATATTTTTAATCAGCCTTTTAACTGATTTCTTAAATCTTTATGCTGTTACACTTTATTTTTTAAATCATATTTAATCTTTATCTTATCTGCCTTAAACTTTAACTTGCCTTTTGTCTCTTTTTTTCTGACTATTTAACGATCACTTATTAACTTTATTTTATGAGCAAATGAGTATTTAATTTGATTATACATTTATAACCTATTTTAATTATTTAATCCCGCAGTTTTCAGCTCCAGTGTTTCCCCCATGGGGACCTTCCACACTGGGAGTAGTTCTGGTCTACCAACACGGGTGCCGTCCCATGGACAGCTCTAGCCTGGGTAGCTGGAGGGCTCTGCACTTCTGTGTGGAACCTCTTGTCTGCCCGGGTCAGGGTGGTCACTGTCGGCACTCCCTGTGGTCGTGGGCATTGACCCCTCTCAGTCTGGATGGCCCCCAAAAGTGACTTTCTTTGTCTCAGGGTCAGCCTTTGTGAAGCACGTTCTGTAACTGTACATATGAAAAGTGCCATATGAATATTGTTTGATTTGAGTACACTAAATTGAGTATACCTCTTTGTTTTTATTTTCACTTTTTTTTCTCTTAACCTTTTCTTTTACTTGGAATCTATTATAATTATTTCTAATTGTGGTTTGTTTGTTTTCACAGGACGTCAGCCAAGAAGCACTGAAAGAGGACTGCAGTAATCACATGATGAAGATCATCGTCATCCTTCCCAATGTGGCACAGGAAAACCAAGGTCCTGTGAACGTGTCCGTCATCATTGAGGGGACAGAAATTCTGGAGAACTGCGGAAGTGTGACAAACGCTTGCCTCCTGCTCATGGGTGTCATCTATGCCGTCAACTTAAGTTACCCACTGAAATATACGTTTGAAGTATTTCAGAAGCTGTTTCTTGATCTTGACATCCTTAAAATGTCACCAAAGGTCCAGTCTCTCCACAAGAAACTTTTAGCGTGAGTGTGCCAGTGTTATTTGTGCTTTTGTCCAGCACAGTTCATTTGTTAGCATTTTGTGTCTGTTTTCTGACAGTGATTTCAAGTGCTGCTTAGTTTTATATAAGTTATTTCTGTTCTGAATGTTCTGAGAATGTCTGCAAAGGTAGTGATTGCAACTGTTCAACAGAGTTGATGTATGTATTCTTTACTGTTCTGAAAGTTCTGAACTCCCTTAATGTATGTATATATGCTCTGTTTTGAAATTTGCGAGCAAGAAGTTCTATGACCATGTTTTTGTGGTTATAATGGATAATATGTATATATTTATCTATGCCATTTGAACTGTGAAATAAAAGTGTCCCTTAAGCTGCAAATATTTGTTTTGGAAAATATTTAATTATTATTTAATTGAATAATAAAAATATTTACTTAATTTGATTAATATTAACTAGTACATTCATAATAAATATTACTTAATAATTACATAGAATATAACAAAGAAAAGATGAGTAAGAAACACAAAGAAATATCAGCAATGTTCACTTGGGTTTTGTAATTGGATGCAATGGTAATCTGAGTGAAAGTTACAATCTATAGATGATCATTGCCAGTGCAATTTACTTGTGTATTTTACATAAAAAATAAGTGGTTCTAGTAAGTAAATGTTACTTAGAAATAGCCTGAGTAAAGATTACAAGCACTTTCTGAGTGGAAAAAGTTGCCTAGTATTTTTTTTTATCAAATATCACTCCAATTTTTTTTCAGTGTGTATATGATGCTAGATGTAAAGGTTTTTTTTAAGCATTAAGCAATTTTAGTATCAACTCCAATACAAGAGATATCAATAAAGTGAAAAAGTCTCAGATCATTAGCATTTTATTGCTTTTTGGTGTAATTATGTCAAATTTAATATCACTTAGTCTGTGATTTTCTTGTTTCTTGTCTGTGTTTCTTGTTTCTTTTTTAATGTTTATTTAACAGATTTTAAACAACTTGTGAAAGAAACATGCCATGAAGGTTACTGGGGGAATCAGAACCGGGTTTTATTCGCCAAGTATGTTGAGACACACAAGGAATTTGGTTCCGGCTGTTTGTAGCTCTCAGAGTACAGACAAACATAAAACACTGTAAACAAGTAATTACACAGTAATTTACACAGGAAATTGTAAAGTAGGGCAAGTAGCTCTGTGTGCCTCATATGTACTATACTAGGTAGTGCAAAAAGTAGTATAGCAGTAGTGAAGTAATATGCATGTAGAGAGTTTGATGGAGGCATGTTGGTGCTTTTACACAATATACAGTATGATACTGGATGTTCGATTTGTACAAATAACAATTATTTAAGGATGGTTGTAAGATAAGATCCAGTTCAACTGGTTATGAGGGTAATTGCTTCGGTAGCGCCTGCCAGAAGGGAGGAGGTGAACGAGGTTGTGTCCTGGGTGTGAGGGGTCTGTGGAAATTTTTCTTGCTCCTGGTTCTTGTAGAGTACATGGAGTCATGGAGAGGGGGCATAGGAGCTCCAATGATTTTTTTTCAGTTGTTTTAGGCTGTCTCCTAAAGGCCATCTCTGTCATCTCCACAGTTTTGAGCGAGTTCAGCTCCAGGTTGTTCTGACTGCATCAGAGCACCAGGCGTTCCACCTCCTGTAGATATACAGACTCGTCACCATCTTGGATGACTCTAAGTAAGAAAAATAACTACATACATTATAAACATTGTAATGTCTCCTTAAGTTGCATTTTTTTTGCATATTTTGCTGTTAGTGGTGTCAATTATGGACTATGTACAGGTCGTTCTCAAAAAATTAGCATATTGTGATAAAGTTCATTATTTTCTGTACTGTACTGATAAACATTAGACTTTCATATATTTTAGATTCATTACACACAACTGAAGTAGTTCAAGCCTTTTATTGTTTTAATATTGATGATTGTGGCATACAGCTCATGAAAACCCAAAATCCTTATCTCAAAAAAATTTGCATATTTCATCCGACCCATAAAAGAAAAGTGTTGTTAATGCAAAAAAAGTCAACCTTCAAATAATTATGTTCAGTTATGCACTCAATACTTGGTCGGGAATCCTTTTGCAGATCCAATTTTTTTTTTTAATTTTGATTTATGGACATAAAATGAGGTCAAAATCATAATCAAGTTAATTCAATAAAAATGTTTACATTTATTATTTGCCTTTGACTGGAATGAGCAACAATTGTAATTTGCTGATGTGCCACTAGGAGGCAGCAGCTACTTGCAAAAGTTAGTTGTGGTTAAAGTGGTTCGTATTCACTATTATGTTAATTTAAGGTAATTTTACACATTAATAATAATAATAATAATAGTAATAATAATAATAATAATTCATTCATTCATCTTCTATACTGCTTTATCCCATATTTAATAATAATAATAATAATAATAATAATAATAATAATAATAATAATAATAATAATAATAATAATTACCTTGCACCTCCAGATTCAATTACCGCCTCACTTCTCCGTGCTTGATGGGTTTTCTCTGGGTGGTCTGGTTTCTTCCCACAGTCCAAAGACATGCGGATTAGCCTAAATGGGGTTGACAAATTGAGGAGGTCCTACCACAGTTGTAAAGTGGAATAAATAATAATAATAATAATAATAATAACAATAATAATCACCATTGGCCTCCATGGTCCCTAGTTGGTCTCCAGAGGTTCCTAGGTGGATGGATGGATGAGGTAGTAGTAGCACCACAACCAAACCACCGTTGAGGTGAGGCATTATGGAGGCATATTAATAATTCATAGATTATTGAACTTCAGATTTCTTATATAGAATGGCTTTGATTGTTGTGGCTCACTAGGAATGCCATTGTTTTACACACATACAAACTTCTCTTACTTCCCCCTTGCATTTTATGTGAACCTGCAGATTCCCACTGTTGGCATGAAATTTGGTGTGTGTTTCTAAAAAGAGCATGTTTAAGAATTATAAATATGAGCAATTTGTATCACATATAATTTTTTTTTATTCCTTGCACAGGCGTTGTTTGACAATTTGACTCATCACACAGTTCTTGAGGAATTATTATTTTCAGCAATTATGTAGAATCCTCCTGCTAATGATATTTCATTTTAATTAAATGATTAGCATAGCAAACACCGGACTGCTCGGGAGGAACTGAATGTCTTTTTCTTACTCTGTTAGTTAAATGTTGGCTAATGAATTCCCCAGTCTTATATCCTTGAACAAGTTTTCTATAGTGCATAACATTAATAATTAATTTCATTTACTTTATAATTAGTCAGCACGCCTTCAGCGAAACTATATTCAGTCTGCAAAAAGATAAGATATGAAAAATACATATGATCCAAATATTGCATAGAAAATAATTATATTAGATATATTTTGACACAATGACATATTACACTGTAAAAAAGGTTATGTAGTAATATTACTCACATTTATTGATGTGGCCAGCAATAGCACAGTTTTCTGTATTGCAATGAACATGTTTTTTTTTAAGGATACCTTCTGTAACGCTTTCATTGCATGTAAAGACTTTGCACATGTTTTGACATGCAAACTGTATCTGTGGTAAGTTGTAACTTACTTCGTTAAATAGGCTACTTACTTCAAGGACAGAGAAGTAAGATCATTACCTGCTAATCTCAAAAGGCTGTTCTAAATATTATAACAGCTCACAGTGGTCCGAATAGGCACGGGTATCATGAGGAAACAGAGAATAGTTGTCCCTTCTGAGCCTTATAAGGTTACCCTCTGGCTTCTCGGTCATGCATTACATTTATTGGCCTCGGGCTGATCCAGGCACATGAACCTGAATGACTCAGATTAAGAAAATTTCAGCAAGGACAGAACACCAAAATAAAGATCAGATCAGAGCCGTTATTAAGGAAGGAATTTTCTTTCTATTTACATTTATAATACATTATATAAAACATTTAGCCCAATGCTTTTATTCAGAGAAGCTTAAAGAAATTACATTGAATTTATCTTATGTATGGGAATTGTATCATCTCTTTGGACCTGAATGCTCTCATATAAGAATCTGACATTTTCTCCCGAATACACCATCTATATACTGTATCTATATATCCATGTACATTTACTTTGTTACTTTGTACTTATATACAGTTTTCACATATCTGTGCTGTACTTGAGTAATTTTATAAATACCTACTTTTGTTTTTTATTCTTATTTCACTACATCCTACAGGAAGTATCTGTACTTTCTACTTCACTATATTGTTTCTGAAGTTTGTAGCACTTGAAGCTGGAATATCATATCACCTACAGACTATTATACATAATTGCATGATTTGCCTTCCCTCCTCAATCATGTAGCAGGTGTTTGAAATCAGAAGTGGAGATAAAACAAAAAAGCAAAAAACAGCATGTTCAGCACACAGTCTCTCTTGCATATGAGAGAAAGACAGAGAGAAAGAGAGAGAGACTCTTTCTGTGACATAAAGGACAGTGAACTAATATGAGCTCAATACTTTTGATATATTTTAAACCAAGCACGTTTGTACTTAATTAGAAATATAAAGTGAGGACTTTTACTTGAGTATTAGCTTACCTGGGGTATCTCTCCTTTTACTTAAGTGAACTTTGCACAGCACTACAACGGTCACATAAAGATTGTTATGTATAATTCCTCCAGAGTCCGGGTTAGATTCCTGGCCTGGCTCGATTCCCGTCACTCCCGTACTCCGGTTTCCTCCCACGGCCTAAAGACTTCCAAAATTGCCCGTAGTGTGTCAATGAGTGTGTGAGTGTGTCTGTGTGTGCCCTGCGATGGATTGGCACCCTGTCCATGGTGTAGCTCCGGGCCCCATATATATATATATATATATATATATATATATATATATATATATATATATATATATATATATATATATATGAAGCGGTATAGATGATGAGTGAGGTGATCTCACAACACCTTAATCACTGAGACACAAAGGAGGTATGAAAGAAACATTAGTTGATATGGAAGACATACCTGCAAATCTAGCAGTGAGACTTGTAAACTCTTTCACGAAGACTGCCTTTAGTTTCTATTCTGGCGTTTGATTACTAAAGTATGCTACCATCAGCGTGTATGTTATTCTTTGCCGAGCTCTTTGACTCCCCCAGATCGGTGATTTGCATGGTCATTAACTGTAACACGACTGAAATCCACAGGGGGTTCATTAGTGGGGATGGTGGCCTTCTTTCGCCTCCCACAAATCAACTTTTTGACCTCTCTGTCTCATTATCTACAGAGATGTAAGGGACCAGTGACTGCGAGGCACCAGTGCACAGGGCACAACTCTTATTCCTAATCAGCTTTTGTATCAAAGTGTTTTGTTCCCAAGGACTTCCAGCAATTAAAAGTTACTAGTAAAAAAATACATCAAGAATACACTAATGATTTATAATGTGGTGAGGCAAACCTGTTCCCTGCTTACTGTAGTCTGTTCAGTATGTTCAGTCTGTTTAAAATATATTGCTTTAAATCTATAATATTTCAGTAAGTAGGATGTTTTGTTTGCTTTTATGTAATAGGTGACATGATTAAATCTCTTTTAAACACATTATGTATGTTTGTGTAGGTGTGAGATAGAGAGTGTGAGGAAGAGATTTTTTTTTTTGCTTTCTTTTGCAGTTTCATCCGCTAAGATGATAAGTATGACTTATCATCTCATTATTGTGTGATAGTTTGTTCTTGTGTTTTTGATCTTTGCAGGTCTTCTTTATTCACTCAGTAACTCACTCATATTTATTCAAGCACAAATTTTAGTCACTCACTGATGCACTTACATTAACTCACACGCTCACTCTCTGTACACTGAAAAATAAATAATTAATATGTTACAGTAATATATTTAAATTCAAGGCTGAATTTACTCTGAAGTAAAATATGTAAATTGAACAACAATAAATAAACATTGGTATGTTTATGTTAAACTCATTAAATATGATTAACTACATTTACAGGTTTAATTTATTTGACTAAAATCGACATAATATTCATATTTTAAAGCTACATGAGGTGAAAATCATTTATATACTATAAATATAAATATGTAACATGTAATAACAGTTTATGCCGCCAGGGGACACTAAAGAGACATTTCTCTATTTAGTTATTCAAATTACATCAACTCAGATAGATAGATAGATAGATAGATAGATAGACATATAGATAGACAGACAGACAGACAGACAGATAGATAGATAGATAGACAGACAGACAGACAGACAGATAGATAGATAGATAGATAGATAGATAGATAGATAGATAGATAGATAGATAGATAGATAGATAGAGAAATAATAGAGTGTATATACTTTAGTACAAATCTGTTGGCATTGTGCATCTCATAAATGAACTGTGATTTTTGGAATGCTGAATTAATATACACCCTGATTACTCCCGGACCTGTTGAATCAGGAAAAAACTTAAGTAGACTTGTCTGACGACATGAAACATGCTAAAAGATCTATAAAATCAACACAATCTAAAGAAATCCAAGGGGAGCAGGATATGCTGTTTACATATATTATTATTTGCATACATACAGTTTATACTGTACATATAATATACAAACAATTTCAATCAAATGCATTTGCAAGACATTAACAAGTAGAAATCATCAGCATATTGAATATAAGTCTAAAAATATATAGAAAGAGCAATATACAGGTATTTTTTTCCCCCTGCCAATATTACTAAGGTGTCTATGTCCAAAATGGTAGGTCAAAGAACATGCAGACATAGCAACTACTTTCAAATTCATAAGTATGTTAAATAATAAGTACTGTATGTACATAAATATCCAAGTCTGGTAGAAAAGGATCATAAACTAGAAACTGAAAACAGACGGACCTTTGCATAATATGATATCAGCACTATTAAAACATCTGCATTATCAGAGCAATGGCGATGACGTCATGGTCATGTCGCTATCGTGCTGATGTCATAGTGCTTGGGCCCTAACAAGTAAATCAGGAAATGAGTTGCACACAAAAACACACCAAAATACTAATCATGAGGAACATCAAAAGTCTTAAACTCATTGAGGATTCTGTTTGGAGGCTGCCTTTGGAATTTCCTTCTTATCCTAACTTGGATAGCTGGGTTCAATTCCCATCCAATGCCCAAACCCAAGCCACTGGATGCAGTCCCACGTCCGGATAAAAATGGAAGGGTTGCATCAGGGACAGCATCCGGCGTAAAAACTGTGCCAAGTTGTGTGCGGATCGGATGGTTCGCTTGACGAGAGCAGCCAAAAGACAGGCAACATCAACATTTATGCATAAACTACGCATTTCTAAAATTAGTAATCCATGAAAAGTGACCTGTGGTTTCTCTTTACGGCAAAATGTAAAAGGTTTATGTCCATTAAGGCTTCCACACTTGTGTGTTCTCTTATTCTACCATGTGTTTTTCTGTATTAGTTTAAAGTTACCATCTAATTTCAACATTTTTACCTCCCTCAACAGTGAAGAACACATGCTGAGGTACGGAGACGTTATTGTCCATCCCCAAACCCTGAGGATATAACGGTTGCCAAGAAGAACCAATTAAAATAGATTGTAATTAACTGCAATAACTCATGAGGTGTGTAATAACTGTACGTTTTCAGTTCATTTAACATTGATGTAACAGTTGAAGCTGAATACATTTGCCAACACATAGAGAGAAGCATCACCTGATATAGAAGCTTGTTTGGGGTCGTATTACTTTTATTTCCTCTAATTACATCTGTAATTTGCCCTGTAATTACAGATCTTTCCAGCAAATTCCCTTAGATTTTTTTTTCCCACTGAAGATCTAAGCTGAACTTCAAACACGTAATTGCTCATTAAGGTGGAAGCTGCAAGTGCTAAAAATAAAGACAAATTCAAAACAAAACTATTACAGGAGTGTTTTTAATCTCAACGTATTCCAAATTGTTTACACGGAGGAACTTGGAAAGAACATTCTTCCCATGAAAGTAAGTCCATGCCGTATAAAGACTGCACAGATGATATACACTTATGAAAGTTTTTTTTAGGAACACTATACTAGCACTGGGTAGGGCCTGATTTGCTCGCCAAATAACCTTAATTCTTCATGGCATGGATTCCACAAGATGTTAGAAAAGTACCTCTGAGATTCTGGTCCATGTCGACATGATAGTGGACTTTAATGGAGCAAATCTGTTCTATCACGTTCCAAATGTGGTCTACTGAATTTAGATACATTGACTAAGAAGGCTATTGAAGAACACTCAACTCATTGCTATGTTAATGAAACCGTTTTGGTTTGTAACATGGTGCATTACCATAACGAAAATTGCCATTAGAAGAAGTTCACTTGTGGCAATACTTGACAATACTTGAAAAGATTGTGAAATTCCAAGAATGATATTGGGCCAAAGTGGACTGAGAAAAACATTCCCCACACCATTACATGACCTCCACCAGCCCGGACTGTTCACACCAGGCAAGTTGTGTCTATAGAGTCATACTGCTGGTGCCAAATTCATGACCTTACTATCTGCGTCAGACCAGGTTATGCTTTTCCAATTTAAATCCAATTTTAGCTTTCTGTTTTTGACTGACAGAATAAATCCTGACATTTTCATATACCATCTGCCTCAAGGTTTAGCAAGTTGCACATTCTGAAATGCTTTTCTGCCCACCGCAATTGCACAGAGTGGTTATCTACATGTATAAGTTAATTTAGCCTTACTGTCAGCTTGTACCAGTCTGTCCATTTTCCATTGACATTTCATATTAACAAGGTGTTTTTTTGTCTGCAGAACTGCATGTTCTTTCCTTATTTAAAATCTTTAGATAAACTCTAGAGACTGTTCTAAAAAAAAAAAAAATATATATATATATATATATATATATATATATATATATATATATATATATATATACACTCACCTAAAGAATTATTAGAAACATTCAATTTCTCATTAATGTAATTATCTAATCAACCAATCACATGGCAGTTGCTTCAATGCATTTAGGGGTGTGGTCCTGGTCAAGACAATCTCCTGAACTCCAAACTGAAAGTCAGAATGGGAAAGAAAGGTGACTTAAGCCATTTTGAGCGTGGCATGGTTGTTGGTGCCAGACGGGCCGGTCTGAGTATTTCACAGTCTGCTCAGTTACTGGGATTTTCACGCACAACCATTTCTAGGTTTACAAAGAATGGTGTGAAAAAGGAAAAACATCCAGTATGCGGCAGTCCTGTGGGCGAAAATGCCTTGTTGATGCTCGAGGTCAGAGGAGAATGGGCCGACTGATTCAAGCTGATAGAAGAGCAACTTTGACTGAAATAACCACTCGTTACAACCGAGGTGCAGCAAAGCATTTGTGAAGCCACAACACGCATAACCTTGAGGCTGATGGGCTACAACAGCAGAAGACCCCACCGGGTACCACTCATCTCCACTACAAATAGGAAAAAGAGGCTACAATTTGCACGAGCTCACCAAAATTGGACAGTTGGAAAAATGTTGCCTGGTCTGATGAGTCTCGATTTCTGTTGAGACATTCAAATGGTAGAGTCAGAATTTGACGTAAACAGAATGAGAACATGGATCCATCATGCCATGTTACCACTGTGCAGGCTGTTGGTGGTGGTGTAATGGTGTGGGGGATGTTTTCTTGGCACACTTTAGGCCCCTTAGTGCCAATTGGGCATCGTTTAAATGCCCTGGCCTACCTGAGCATTGTTTCTGACCATGTCCATCCCTTTATGATCACCATGTACCCATCCTCTGATGGCTACTTCCAGCAGGATAATGCACCATGTCACAAAGCTCGAATCATTTCAAATTGGTTTCTTGAACATGACGATGAGTTCACTGTACTAAAATGGCCCCCACAGTCACCAGATCTCAACTCAATAGAGCATCTTTGGGATGTGGTGGAACGGGAGCTTCGTGCCCTGGATGTGCATCCCACAAATCTCCATCAACTGCAAGATGCTATCCTATCAATATGGGCCAACGTTTCTAAAGAATGCTTTCAGCACCTTGTTGAATCAATGCCACGTAGAATTAAGGCAGTTCTGAAGACGAAAGGGGGTCAAACACCATATTAGTAAGGTGCTCCTAATAATCCTTTAGGTGAGTGTGTATATATATATATATATATATTATAGAAACACTCAATCCAGCCTGTCTGGCACCAACACTGATACCACTGTCAAAATCACAGAGATGACATTTATTCACTATACTGATGTTTAATGTGAACATTACCTGAAGCTGCTTGTGTTACGAGGGGGTGCTTATGTATGGCACCACCAAGTATGTTGTTAAATGTGGGAGCCCCAATGTATTTAGGGGACATAGAGGGGAGTGTTGGGACGTGGGGTGTTTATTTTGGCCAAAGATGATTGGATCGTGTGAGCACCACGCAGCGCAAGGTAAGGGTGCTTATACACCACTCTTATTGAATCTAGTATATGTTCCTATGAAGAGAGGTGCGCTTATGTCTGCGTGTGCCATCTCACTTCTGATTATTTCCCTGTCTTTTTATGTCTCCCTTTTTATTTTCACTTTTCCTTTCACTTTTCCCATCTTTTCACTTTTCTCTTTCCTTTATCTTTTCACTTTTTCTCTTTTGTTTTCATTTTTCTCTTTTCTTTCACTTTTCTCTTTTCTTTATTTTCTCCTCTATACCAGAACAATGCTCTAATACCTTTTGCTATGTAATGTTCGCACATACTGTAGTGTGCTGGTTTGTGGGGGTTTAAATAACCTGCCGGACAGGTGTAGCACGTCTCCTCTGATTGGCAACATGGCTGGGTTGCCTAGCAATCACGGCCGTCCGCTGCTCTGCCTGTCTATAAATCTGCCTAGTTGTCTGCAGCTTTACTCCGTGTTACAGCTTGCTTGTATTTCAATGCTTTGATGTGTTCTGCTGACACCACATGATTAGCTTATTAGAAAGTTACATACGTTGAATAAATTGGTGTACAGTATACAGTGTGCTTGAATAAATAGGACGCTGTCCAGGGTGTACCCTGCCTCGTGCCCAGAGTCTCCTGGGATAGGCTACAGGTCCCCGCGACCCTAAATACAGGATAAAGCGGTATAGAAGATGAATACTGTAAATGTGTACAAATGTTCGTCAAGGTGGCACAGTGGTGTAGCGGTTAGCACTGTCGTCTTGCACCTCCAGGCTCTGGGTTCGATTACCGCCTTTGTTTGCATGTTCTTGGTAGGTTTCCTCCGGGTACTCCAGTTTCATCCCACAGTCCAAAGACATGCAGATTAGTTTAACTGGCATTCCCATATTGCCCGTAGTGTGTGTGTGGATGTGTGTCCTGCGGTGAATCGACACCCCATCCAGGGTGTACGCTGCCTCGTGCCCTAAATATCCTGGGATAGACTCCCCACGACCCTGCATACAGAATAAAGCGGTATAGACGATGAGACAAATCTTCCTAATAAAATGCTCAGTCAATGTAGTTGATGTTTAACTTTCACTAATTGTGGTGGTAAGAAATAAAACGAGACAGATGATTTATAAAAAGCAGTGTAAATGTGATTTATGAGCCTCAAGACAATATTTAAGAATACTGTGAAAAAAAGTGAAAGGTCTTTTCTGAAATTGTCACGTTCTGTTATGATGGTGGACTGTGGGCTTGGTGTTGAGGCATAAATGCAGAGGGGATGGAGTGAAACAGAAAGTCTTTAATGAGAATCAAACAAACAAAAGGCAAACATGAACAAAACATGAACTAAGGAAGTTGGCTTAAACTTGGGAGCATAATGTAACAGAACTCAAACACTTAGACATAAGACTAGGGATTACATACATTGATACACAATACAGACATGGGATACAAACTGGACAAGACAAGACACACGAAACAGCCTAACGGACTAAACATTAGGGACTATGCATGCAAAGGATAAACAAACACAAGACAGGCTTGGCTAGGTCTACCACCTGTTCTGCACATTAGCTGCTAAGCTAGCTCATAGCTAATCAGACTAATGGCTAAACAGGCTAGTAGCCTGAGACCCAAGGGATTGAACAGACAAGGTGCACAGCAGACTAGGTATGAAAGACTAAGAACTCTAAAGGTTAGTGCCTAAAGATGTTAGTACCTAAACAGACTAAGAGCTAAGCAGACAAGGAGACTAGACAGACTAAGATCTAAACATGTTAGTATCACCCTCATTAGTATTTAAACAGACTACTAGCTAAACATGCAATGGGGGTTACTTACACAAAAGGGTAAACACAAAAGGCTAATTCTCCTAGAGGCTAATCCTGCTAGGAGACACAGAGACAAAGAGACATAAACTAAATCAAAGCAAATACAAACTTAAAGAGCTCCAGAAACTAAATGCCAACTATAATGAAACCAAACTAAAACAAGGAAACAAAACCCACATAACAGAAATTAATGCTCGACCCAGTTTCCCAGAACAGACAGGTATTTATAACAGTGCTAATGAGCCTCCTCAGTTCAGGTGAGCATCCACGAGTCTAGGAACAAAAACTACAAACTAAAAACACTGCCCTCTAGTGGGCAACCCTCACAGAAATATTGTCTTGTTGCTTTTGTTATGAAATTTGTTTGCGCTCCTTTTGGATGTCCTTTAAAAAAAAATTAAATCCTTGCACTCTGGCAGAGTGAATTTCATTTCAGGTTTGAAAGAGTGCATTCAGTGCATCAATTTTCGATCTTCCTCATCTTAAAAACAGATTAACACACCAGTTTTTTCAAAGATGTATTGAACATACAGAGGAAAGGGATGAACTTGGAGGAAAAGCGTCCCAGTGATTGCTCTCATACTCATCATTCTTTATTATGCTATAACAACCTTCTATGAAGTTCTAGATGCTTCAAGAATTAGTTATTTATATTTGTTAAGAATAGGTAGAAAGTTAAATATTGTAACATGATACTCAAATTTTTACTAGCGTAAGTACCAGTTGTTGAAGTTTTTAGCAGTAGTTCAGGTAAATATCCAAGTCCTGCAAAAGTTTCATTAAGTTCTGTTTCATTAAGTTGTGTCCACAGTTTGACGCATGCACAGTCCGCTGTCTAAACTTGCAGTTTATAATCTGGCACAGAGCTGCTCATAACGTTCCTTCTACTCAACATTCTGATTGTACACGTTTAACTTCAGGCAAATACCTATAGACTGACAAAGTTTCATTAAATTCTGTTCAGCCAGTTTTGTGTGATGTTGTGACAAAATCTGACTGGACAGACATACAGACATACAGACTGGAACTTTCTGAGACTGGTTTCAGGTCCTCTAATGCAGTGGTTCTCAAACTGGGGGTCGCGGAATAATTTCAAGGGGTCGCGAGAGGGATTAAAAAATATATTTTTTTGTGATTATAATACACACTTTTCAGTATTACAAGTAAATGCTATAAATAAATATTTTCTGATATTACTGATTGAGTTTGAGTGTTTAAATTGAGTGTTAAAAAAATTCACGACTGATAGATATGACATCACTGTGCAGCGACTGACTCACTAGTTATTGCTACAGCGCACAACAGCACGTGAAAACCGCACCTGCCGAGATGGATAAATTTGTTATTCGCAAATCTAAAAATGTTAAGGAAATTGTTTGTCTGAGTCATCGGAACCATGTACTGTACATCGACCAAGCAAAAGAGCAAGACCCCGTCAGACCAAAGTAGGAAACGTCGGAAATATGAGGAAGAATTCATAAAGTGCAGTATCAGTATTCACGAGTTGTCCCGTGCAGCAGTGGATGTACTGCTTCAATGTGGATCTACATATTTGTGTGAGCAGTATTTTTCCGCTGTTACATATTAAAAATAAATACAGCTCACGTCATGATGTCGAAGATGATGTGCGGGTAGGTGTATCCACCATCAGGCCACGAATTAAGATTTTGTGCTGCCAAAAACAAGTACACCCTTCCCATTGAAATAAGCCCAAATTATTTTGATGTATAGTAAATGTAGTCAAAATACTGTGAACAGCTTGTTATGTTTATTGCTTGTTTTTGATAGTGGGGGTCGCGAGATCTTGCCGATCTTCAATTAGGAGTCGCTGGCTTGAAAGTTTGGGAACCACTGGTCTAATGCATGAAATGTAAAGATATCATTGCAAGGGCGAATTCTGACCAATGGACAAACAAAACCTTTTTTTATTTACAGTGAACCCTCAGATTGCGAGTAACGCATTTTGCGAGTGTTCCGCAAGACGAGCAAAGATTTTTAGTGCATTTTTACTTGGAAAACTGAATAAGTACTGAGTATCATGTAAAAATCCATTTTCTCTCTCTGTATCAGCCTGCTCTTTGTGTCTTACTTTAGATTCACAGACACACACACACACACACATACAGAGCGCCTGTGCGCACAAAAGAAAACACTTATCTGTCGGGATTTATTTTTACTTGTTTTATTTTTACTTTATATTTTGTGTTAATTATTTTTATTTATTTATTTTTTTGGACTGTATAACAAATAATTTCAGTTTACATTATTGCTTATCGAAAAATTTGATTTGGTTTATGAGTGTTTTGAAATACGAGCCGCTTCCGGAACGAATTACTGTAGGCTCGTAATTTGAGGTTCCACTGTATATATAGGTTTTTCACTTTTCCTGGGACCAGTATAGGCTAAAAGCACAGAAATAGGAAATCAAAATTATACTCTGCTAATCTTCTGATGCAAAAATAAAACAAAACTAGCAATGTCCTGCTTCACTTTTTTCTTCAAGTTGACTTTTTAAATTAGCCGTTAACGTCTGAACATTAATTGTCATGAAACTTCCACTATACTGCGATTTAGTATGTTATAGAATTTCATGTTTATTACGCTTATTCTGTATACTTTTATACTGTTTCACTTCAACAAACAATACATTTAAATACTGAGATAAATAATATGCTCAGTACACTGTGTTCTTAACTAATCTAGACATTTTTCTGAAGAAACCCAAGATGTGCTCTTAGCAATAATTTGGTGCTAGGAAGGGAAAACGGGAACGGGAAAGAAAGGTCATCACAGCTCATTTACAGTGGAGAGGTGAGTCAGTTTGACTTTCTAAATGCTAATTTACTAGTGTTATTAGATTGGCTGCAGATTCGAGCGCTACACTGTAAACTCTAACGAGTAGCGTAGGGTAAAACGTTTGAGGAAATTCGTGACCACAAGCAATTTAAGTTTTGAAAGAAATTGAAATAAATAGTCTTAGCCTGAGTAGTTAAACAGCAGTAAAGCCAGTGCTGTTTCCATTATAATTGATGTTACAGAACGTCGAAATGCTTTATACATACAATACATCCACGAAGCAGAGTCAGTTATGATTCAGCATCCCTGGAGCGCATGGGGTTAATGGGCTTAGTGGGAGCTCAGCAGTGTTGGGTTTGATCCCCTGACCTTCTGGTTAGTAAAACAGCACCTTAATCACTGAACCACCACTATGTCTCTCTTATTATTTTTTTTTTCACATCCAATTTCACTGTTTTGGTAGTATTCATTAAATAAAACTCAGTAACACAGCATAGATCAATGACAATAAAAAAAATACAAATTATGCATTTGGGTTTTTGGACAGGTCAAGTAGAACAAAAGTAATCATTACTTATTTAAAGGGTAAGTTTTACCACTACCAGAATACAGGAATAATGTCACACAAATGCAGGAATGATGTCACACAAATGCAGGAATGATGTCACACAAATGTAGAACTTTATTATTATTATTATTTCAAATCAGCGCATTATTATTATTTGTTGGTCATAGAAATAAACGAAAACAACCATAAAATCACATGATCATGTGTATCTGTGCTATTTCTTTGCATATGTGACCCATAGGTTTTTTTTTTTTTTTTTTTGGTTCATCATATTGCCTATTTTATGTTGAAAAAAAGGATATGTCACTTTATACTAAACAAACCTGAGCCCTGTATATGATTATAATTATTTTTAATTTTTTAAAAATGATGCCTAAAATGCTTTGACACAAGAGTTGCTGAGTAACCAATGAGAATTTGAATTAGGGGACGGCCAACTTCAAAACTGAACAAAATTATAAACTGATTAAACTTAAACATACTAGTACAATGAGACAATAACTGTATAATAGTACATTAACCTAAGACTGGAAAAGTAATAAAAATACAAATATTTTGAAGATTCTAAAGTTTTCATTGAAACAAATTTCATGTACATGCTAAACAGGAAATATCATCAGAAATATAGTTAAATTATTATTTTAAAAATTTAATTCTATGCAAACATAGTTACAGTGGTAATAACTCACTTTTAAATCAGTGAAATCACGAATGTTTAATATTCACTTAACCCTAACTTCAGAACAAAAACCTGTATAATGAACGCTTTAACAAACCATCCATAGCCTACGGTCAGGGGTTGCCTTGCCCTTTTCTCTCTTTACTGGTTTCAGAGTCATCCAAGATGTTTAAATCCACAGAAATGAGCACGTCTCTGATTCACCGAGTAGCCATCTTTGCCTCGGCGAGCATTTATCGAGTCACCCCCACCCCTGCTCTTTAAACTCGCAGTCTCTTTAAAAACCACTTCTGATGGAAAATGCAGATGTTTGCAAGTTTGCTTCGTAAGCGTATGGAATTGGTTTAGAAGGAATGCTTGTCAAGAGGAGAGCAGTTGGAAAGTGAAAGGCACGAATGCTGGAAAAGAGCAGAAGCTTAAAAGGGAGGTCAAGAGAAAGAAAGTGAAGAAATAGGAAATAATTAAATCTGGGTGTATGATTTCTTAACGTCCGCTCTTGCTCAGTGACTCAGGACATCACTTACTAGTCATTTCCATACAAAAATAAATAATGACAAAAATGTATGTGTTTATATAAATAGAATTATGTATTTTAGCAAGCTTAATTCATTTTAATAAAATTATATATAATATTAATATGCAAAAGTTACACAAGGCCTAAATCATTTATTTATTTTTTTTGTCTACATTTTAAAATCAGATTTGGAGATCAAGATTTACAATAAGATGCTGTAATAAATATCTCACCTCTTTATGTATCTGTATTTTGGCCATTATTTATCCAAAAATAAATAAATAAATAACTTTTTTTAAGTTTAATTTGTTAAGAATAGATACAGAGTTAAATAGTATCCGATAAATATGAGATAATGCTCATATTTATTGTTTTGCACATTGTATTGCACTGATTTATTAAGTTTTTCCTGGACCAGTAAACCATGTAATTAGAAAATATTTATACCCTGGACTAATGAACTAAAGAACACCTGGAGACGTACTTTGATGCAAAAATAACACAAAACTAACAACGTCTGATACACTTTTTACTGGAAGTATGAAATCAGCAAGAAAAAAAAGGTTGAACAGTCTGGATAGTCCTTTTCCTTTTTGACCCAGAGAACATGTCAGCTGTTGCTTCAAATGTTGACTCGTCAGATGACAAAACATGTTTCCAGGGTGCTACTGTCCATCTCAGATGAGACAGAGCTCAGAAAAGTCTTTGCCGCCTACAAGGACTCGGACTTTGTTTTAAAAGGCATAATATTTAAAGCCAATGAATTATCAGGTGGATTCATTTTAAGCATAGCATACCTCAACCAAATGGTAGAGATGGCTTGATCAATTTAAGTTTAACACATTTTTCAAACAGACATAATACAGTTATTGTTGTATAAAAGCAATAATCACAATATCACCATGCCTTCAGTACTTGGACTACGCCCTCATGCCTAATCGCATCACAGTCGTGCTGATATTCAGTACAACAGCACTCCTTCCCACGTGACACTGTGTGCGGCTTCCTTAAGCATTAAGTTGTATTTGTAAATTCAGGTGTTAATAGAGAAAAAAAGCATAAACACACATACATTAGCCAGCACATATTAAAGTAATAAATAAAAAAGATCGAAATCATGGCAGCATAATGTCCCTACAGCATATGGACAATAGAGCCACTGTTTTTTTGGGGGTTTTTTTTCTGTCATTCATCCATGTTAATCATGAATACCGCTTTGAATCATAATTAATCACAATACTTATTTTATTTAACAGTTACCAGATTTTTGTGTCAACCACATGTTATCATATTATAAATGCACATTATAATATACATTATGGTAGCTATAACTAAAATCCCAGAGATGTATGCCTTTATGTAGAACCCTACAGCCAAATGTCACCTTTTTGGATAAATATTCCAAGAATGGCCGATGTACCAAGCTTGAGCGCCTCAGTGTGTTTTCTTTTCCTATACTGTTCATGTAAAGTTACACTGCCAGTCTTTGTGGGTGTTAGAACAATCAAACTGTGGTACGATGATTAAAAATGGGTGTTTGACTGCTGCAATATGGTGAGCATGTGTGTTCGCGCCCCAGTAATTACAACACTTCGAAAGCCACGGAATCTGTCCTTTTGAAGTGCGGCTCTCCGAGTCCACTTTGAAGATTCATCTGGAATCAAAGGCAAAAAATAGCACAAGAGAAACATGTAGAAGTGTAACACATTTAGAATAATCTTAAAATCTTGGTTTTGAAGGTTGTGTACAGGATTCTCGTTCCCTGAGAGCAGGATGGTGTGTTGTAGTGTAGAGTTGTGTAATGTTGTGTGTTAGTGTGCTCTCTGTACAGTTAGTGTGTAATGAAAGTTACAAGACTTTGTGCTCATTTAGAGTTTATGGGGCATGCAGGTTTAATGGGGTCACTATTTGAGCTGCACTCAGCACACACACACACACACACACACACACACACACACACACACACACACACACACACATACACACACACACACACACACACACTAATTAGTAAATGGATGATTATTCTTCATTAAAAAACTTCAGTCCAGACGATATTGTCAGGTCTTTATTCTTTATGTTTTCTTTGTGTCAAAGTCAAATAAGAGGTTTTGTGTAAAAGCTCCAACTTGAATATTGGTTGTAAGGGAAAAAAAGAGCGAGGCCCATAATATCTAGAATTTGAGGTTTTATGCAGAGTTTACTACTCCGTAAATGAACAGTATTCATGCCAAAATGTATAACTCTTCCTGAATAGAATAAATTAGGTTAACTGTGAAGTTTTGCCAGCTAAATTGACTTACATTCATCCGCATATACTGTCAATAAACTAATATTAGGCCATTTATTTAAAATGCAAGCGGCACAGAACCGTGCCAGGAACACAGCGTAGGTCAAAGACAATAAAAATATAAATGGGCTTATATGGAAGCCTTGCCGGTAATGGGAAGGCTTCAGACATCAAACTGTGCATTTGGGTTTTTGGATATATCAGGTAGAGCAAACGTTATCCTTATTTTTATGACATGTAAATTTTTACCACTACTGGAATATACTGTAGGAATGACGTCGCAAAAATGTAGCACCCTCAAAATGAGCAAAACAACCAGAAAAGTGCTCAGTCATGTTTGTATAGTTGGGTAAAATGAAATAAAATGTTGTTCATCATATTACCTATACTGTGCTGATAAAGAAGATATGTCACTCTATACTGCACAATCCTGAGCCCTATAACTTACTCTTTTGGCAGTTTCCGTCAAGGGGTCGCCACAGCGGGCCATTCGATCCGCACACAACTTTTGGCACAGGTTTTCACGCCAGATGCCCTTCCTGAGGCAACACTCCCATTTCTTTCCGGGCTTGGGACTGGCACTGCATGCAGTGGCTGGGTAATATGGGGTGTGGCAACCACTGACAGCGGGGCTTGAACTCCCTAAACCAACAACCTAGAGCAAAAAGAACAGCAAAACAAAAAGGGCTAAAATGCTCTGAGTTTTAAAGACTACATATGTCAAAATTAGTTCATTTTCATAAACATATATATGTAGATATTTGGGTCATGTTCAGTTAATTTTCATAAACATATATATGTAGATAATTGGGTCAACTTCATTATTATAATGCTCAAATTAGATGAACACACTACAGTAGCATCTTCCAAATGGCCAACATCTTGGGCTTTTGTCTCCATTTTCAAGATTTTATGCAGAATTGTATAAACAATGGACGAGCAAATATGCAGCATGTTAATTAATAAAAAGGGTTCACGGACGATATAAAGTACAACCCCAATTCCCCAACGTTGAGACACTATGGAAACTGGCAATAAAGCCAAAAAGGAGTCATCTGCAAAATCTTTTCACCTTGTACTATATTAAAAACACTATAACAGTACATTATTTGATGATTTACCATGTGAATTTAATTGTTTGTTGGAAATATGTACTCATTTCAAATCTGGTGGCTGGAAGTCCTCCAAAACATTTGGGATAGTTGATTGTTTACCGATGTGCAACATCGCAGTTTCTGTTAATAATTCTTTTTAAGCATTTGGATACTGAAGAAACCAGTTGGATAAGTTAGTGGGAGTTTCCCCATTCTTTCATTATTCAGGTCTTTAGCTGTGCAATTGTATGGGGTCTTCGTTGCCATATTTTGCACTTTATAATGCACAACACGTTCTCAATTGGAGCAGGCAGGCCAGTCTAGCACCCGTACTCTGTGTTTAGCAGCAATGCGTGAGTAATCTGAGCAGAATGCGGTTTGGCGTTGTTATGTTGGAAAATACAGGAATGTCTGAAAAAGATGGCAGCTAATGTTGATCCAACAAGAACATATTCATCTGTATTAATGGTGCATTTACAGATGCAGTTTACCCATGCCACCGGCACTGGAACATCTCCATATCTTCCATATCTTGACTGATGTTGGCTTTTGGACCTGTTGCTGAACAGCTTGGATGGTCCTTTTCCTTCTTGACCCAGAGAACATGTCAGCTGTTGCTTCAAATGTTGACTCGTCAGATGATAAAACACGTTTCCAGGCTGCTACTGTCCATCTCAGATGAGACAGAACCCAGAGAAGATTTTGACGCCTAGAAGGACTAGGACTTTTTTGGAAATGTAATTAAATGATTATTATGACATAATTGGTTTGAATAGCCATAATATTTAAAGCCAATTAAATCATTTGGGGGATTAATTTTTAGCATAGCATAGCTCAACCAAATGGTAGAGATGACTTGATCAGGTTAAGTTCAACACATTTTGTGAACTCAGGAGTTAAAGGACAAAGGTTTACCAAAATGTTCCAGAGGGCACATCATGATATCTACTAAGATGGTTTTTGAGGTGAGCCTCGTCCCATCCTTGCTCTAGAAGGACTAGGCCTTTATTTGAAACGTAATTAAATGTTTATTATGACATAACTGGTTCACCTATTTAAATTTTTTTCTCATCATCTTAGGACCACCTTTGTCCCAACTTTTTTGGAAGATGTTGCAACCACCAGATTTGAAATGAGCGCATATTTTTAACAAACAATTACATTAACCCGGTATCATAGTGTTTTGAATACAGGACAAGGTGAAGAGACTTCACAGATGACTCCTTTTTGTTCGCAACATTTTTGGAATTTGGGTTGTGTAATGGAATTTGTGCAAACAGACACACTGCAATCAAAGAACCTCGCATTTACATTTACATTTAGGCATTTGGCAGACGCTCTTATCCAGAGCGACTTACAAAAAGTGCTTTAAAGTTTACACCACTGGATACATACTTACACTGGGTTAACTAGGTTAATAACTAAGTGCCATTAGTCCAACACAACTGGGAAGAGGGATTTTTTTGGGGGGGGGTATGGGGGGGTTAGTCCAAGTACTGGTGAAACATATGCGTCTTGAGTTGTCGTTTAAAGATAGTCAAAGTCTCTGCTGTATGGACATCTAGAGGAAGTTCGTTCCACTACCTAGTTGCCAGAACAGAAAAGAGCCTGGATGAATGCCGCCCTCGATCCCTGAGAGATGGTGGGATGAGGCGAGCAGTGCTGGAGGATCGGAGGGAACGTGGTGCAGTGCGTGGTGTGATTAGAGCAGAGAGGTAAGTGGGTGCTGGCCCATTTTTAGCTTTGTAGGCAAGCATCAGCGTTTTGAATTTGATGCGGGCAGCTACAGGAAGCCAGTGCAGGGAGCGGAGGAGTGGGGTGGTGTGGGAGAACTTGGGGAGGTTAAAAACGAGACGTGCTGCTGCATTCTGGATCAGTTGCAGAGGACGAATCATGGACAGAGGCAGGCCTGCCAGGAGTGAGTTGCAGTAGTCCAGTCTTGAAATAACAAGGGACTGAACAAGCACCTGAGTAGCCTGTGAAGAAAGAAATGGACGAATTCTTCTGATATTGTAAAGAAGAAATCTACAAGAGCGAGTAAGGTTAGCGATGTGTGGGGAAAATGACAGATGATTGTCCACGGTTACCCCAAGATTGCGGGCAGTGGCTGATGGAGTGATTTGGTTGTTGTCCAGGGATATCACAAGGTCTTGACCTGGGGATGAGTCACAAGGGATGAACAACAGTTCAGTTTTACTCAGATTGAGCTTTAGCTGATGTGCAGTCATCCAGGATGAGATGTCTGTCAGACATGCTGAGATCCGGGTGGAAACCTGAGTGTCAGAGGGAGGAAAGGAGAGAGTAAGTTGGGTGTCATCTGCATAACAATGGTATGAAAATCCATGCGATGATATGACTTTACCAAGAGAGAACAGAAGAGGACCAAGTACTGAGCCCTGTGGGACACCAGTAGAGAGCCTACATGGGGCAGATGTAGATCCCCTCCATGTTACCTAATATGACCTATCTTCTAGGTAAGACGCAAACCATTGCCACACTGTTCCACAAATTCTATGGCTTGTAAGTATAGATAATAGAATCTTGTGGTTCACCGTGTCAAATGCAGCTGACAGGTCCAGGAGGATGAGAACAGATGACAGTTTAGCAGATCTGGCAGCATGGAGCTTCTCAGCGACTGACAGAAGGGCAGTCTCTGTGGAATGTGCCACTTTGAATCCAGATTGGTTGGAATCATTAAGGTTGTTCTGTGAGAGATAAAGAGACATTTGGTTATAAACAGTTCTTTCAAGAATTTTGGAAATAAAAGAGAGAAGTGATACCGGGCGATAGTTGTTAACTTCTGATGGGTCCAGGCAGGGTTTCTTGAGGATGGGAATAACCCTTGCCTTCTTAAAAGCAGCAGGAACATGACCAGATGATATGGAATGGTTGATGATGGTTGTGGTGAAGGGAAGGAGGTCTTGTGAGAGTCCCTGGAGCATTGTGGAGGGGATTGGGTCTAATGAACAGGTGGTGGGATTGGATGATGAGATGATCTGCTGAATCTCATCAGCTGACAAGTTGGAGAATTCTGTTAAAGGAGGGAAGGGAAGGTCCTGAGGTTCTGCTGTAGGAGTTTGGTTGGGAGTGAAGGACTGGCGGATTGCTGCAATTTTTCCATTATAGAATGTGGCAAAATCGTCAGCAGTCAGAGAGGAAGGGGCAGGAGGAGTCGGTGGGTTGAGTAGTGAGGAGAAGATGTTTTGGAGTTTGCCAGGATCATGTGCAGAGGCTTCCAGCTTTTCTTTGAAGAAGGTAGTTTTGGCAGAAGTCACTTCACATGAGAATTTGGAGAGAAGTGTCTGGTAAGATATGAGATCTGCATCAAGTTGCGATTTCTTCCATCTTCTCTCTGCAGTTCTTAATTCTCTCCTGTTGTTGCGTAGTACATCAGACCAGGACCAGGACAAGACGTCTTCCTTGGTTTAGATGACAGCAGACAAAGGAGATCTATGGATGAGGAGAGAGGAGAGGAAAGTTTCAGTCGCAGTCTCTAGTGGTAGAGAGGAGAAGGAGTCTGGGTCTGGGAGGGATGATCGGGTGCATGAAGACACAGAGGAGGGGGAGACAGAGTGAAGGTTTCTGCGAGAAAAAGAGAAATTTTGGTGGTTAGGTTTACATAGAATAGGAAGGGTTATGGTGAAAGATACCAGGTAATGATCAGATTTATGAAGAGGAATAGTAGTGAAATCCGTGACTGGGCAAGGGCGGCAAAAAACGAGATCGAGAGAATTCCCTGCCTTGTGTGTGGGAGGGCATTTAAATATGCACCAATCTCCAAAATGTTTTCTCACAGCATCTTTAATGGCTTACTGTCATTATAGCTTGTGACAAATGTAAATGATAATGTGAGCGCAGAACAAAGAACACATGGACACGTCAGTTGACTACTTATGCGAAGAAAAAGTTGTCTAATCAGATAAATCTGTTGCTGATGAAAGGATCAACATTTGGTGCAAGCAGAATGAGACCACAAGGCATCCAGTTTTATGGTAAGAAGATGTCCTGGTTTGCATCTGAACATCGTTCCTGACCAAGTATATCTCATCACCCAGATGAACACTTGCAGCACTATAATGCATTATGTCATACAGCATGTAGTATTTGGTCAATAAATGGTTTTAGGTACATGAATGTGGGTTTCAGTGAACTGCACTACACTTCCTCGGTTAGCCATCTTCATGATGTGGTGGAAAGGATTGTCTTAAAATTGTACACCCACCGTATTTGTGTAATATGGAATTGTTTAATGCGCTAATTCATTAAGTCAATAAGTCAGTAATTCTTATCATGCAACATTGTTGTGCAACACATCCAACACAATGTATAGGCTTCTTCCAAATGGTTGAGATGACACTTCTTGGTAAAAGTATGAATACATTTAAATATCCCACCAAAATAACAATAATAATGATTAGAATAATAAGTTACATTAATGGTGGGAAATGTTTTGAAGCATTCACTCCACTTTATCACTACAAAATAATCAAAATATGCTACAAAATAATCAAAAAGGCATAATATTTAAAGCCATCATCATCTGTTGGATTTATTTTCAGTATAGCATACCTCAACCAAGTGGTAGAGATGGCTTAATCAAGTTAATTTCAACACATTTTTCAAAAAGACATAATACCAGTGGTGTCAAAAGTATTCACATTCATTACTTGAGTAGAAGTATACATACTAGGGTTTAAAAATACTTCTTTAGAAGTTGAAGTATCAACCCAAGCTTTTTACTCAAGTAAAAGTTTAAAAGTACTGGTTTCAAACTACTTAAAGTATAAAAGTAAAAGTACCGTGAGGGGCGAAAAAAGCATTAAGGTCTCGCTTTCTGATCTGATTCTATCTATCTATCTATCTATCTATCTATCTATCTATCTATCTATCTATCTATCTATCTATCTATCTATCTATCTATCTATCTATCTATTATATGAAACAACACAACAGTACAACAACACAAACTCAGTTGTTCATTTATATGCTAATTATGTTTTCATTTACCGCTCAATGTATGTGACAAAGAAGCACTCCTAGATTGATTCATAGATGTATACATATGATTACACATAGTCTTCTAAAAGGGGAAAAGGACAACGATTTTGTTCCAAAAGTGAATTTGGAAGCGTTAAACACATTTCGAGTCTGGCCCGACCCCAAATAAATGATACTGCCAGAAGTTTTGACAGGCCAGCAATGTATCTGCTTTGTTTCTCTCCATTTGTGCTTTGAACACCAGGTTTGGTAACAATTATTGGCCCCCAAATCCATTACAATAATGAGAGTCATTCAGTACAAGATTGATGTCACATCTCTCTCTCTCACACACACACACACACACACACACACACACACACACACACACACACACACACACACACACACACACACACACACACACACACACACACACACACACACACACACAGCATATGCAACTCGTTCAGTTTCGTGGAAAATTATTCCTGCCATCTCATTATTCTAACAACTATTCCGAGCACATCCATTTGAGATTAGTAGCACACCTGGAAAATTGTCACCAGTTTTCTCTCTCTCTCTCTTTCTTTGTCTCTCTCATATACACTCAAACACACACACACACACATCTCTCTTTCTACCTCTTGCGTTTAATATGCTCCTGCTTGTTCCTAGTGTTGGCAAGAAATCTTCTGTCATGTGCAGTTTTACATTAGAATCCCGGGGGCACTACAGAGCCATGCTCCGATTTTTATTATTATTATTTTAAATACTGTTTATTTTTTTCTAAAATCCTTTTCAGTGTGCCAAGACATTATCTAACACCGAAATGGAGCCTCTATAACTCTCTCTCTCTCTCCATTTCCAAGGCATCTGGAAAGCATTAGAAACTCGATGTTATGAAAACGAGTGCAATGGCAACCCAGATGAACAGCACACTGAGACTTTGTGTCAAACTCGTAAGCCATATTTCTTCATGCATAGGGATTGCTTGGATCCAGAAAGGAGAAATGGGCCAGGAGGTACAGAGAAGCTGCTGTATATGAATAGAGCTGAGCTCCAGGATGTGCACACAGCAAGTATTTCAGTATGATCCTTATTAAATGTGAGCCGTAATTCTCTTCTGGGTGGCCTGGCTACGCTTCAAATTAGCTCTCCGGGGCTCAGTGTGCTTTTGGCTTAGAGGAACTGTCAGATGCAGCTTAATAGAAATCAGTTTACATTCATCAATCGGCACCGAGACAAAGGATACAAATCCAGCTTGGGTTAGCTATGTAAATCCTTGAGGAGTGTCATCCTGAAATTCTGTCTCCACAAAGCGGGACGTGGGGAATTCCCACACTGTGGGGTGTTTAGAGGCTCCAGGCAGCTCTGTAGGGTTGTAACAGCAAACCAGCATTTAATATCCAAATGCTTGTCTTGTTTTGTGCTGCCATAGCACCCTACGCTGGAGCATGAGTGTGTAAGGGTGTTGTACTTATTAGAAAGTAAAGCCTGTACAACACACTATACGCCACGATAATCTCGAATACATACATACACACCAACTGGCTCCAATTAAGTAGGAAACACACAGATGAGCAGTGAAGGTCGATCTGACAAATTAAAACCAGCAATGATTTTTTTTATTAAATATATCCATATGTATTTAATGCCTAAATGGTTTGAAATTAATTCCTTTCCAAGAACCTTCCCATTGTGTAGTGCAGCATTGCACAACTTTTGATGGGTTGAAGAACACAGAGGAACAATATATTACCCTGCCATTATTGATTTGTTAACATATGATGGAAGGATAGAATTAGAAAAACAAACGTGGAGAATTATGGCCAGCAAATGTGCCTTATTTCAAAAGTATTGGAAACCTTTTTCAAAGGCTTTCTGCATTCACTATTTCCCACCCATCCATTAAGGAGCCTTTGTAGTCCAATCAGAGACTGTGGAGGCCAGTGGTGACCATTGTATTCATTCCCATTTTTACAATCGTAATAGGACCTTCAATAAATATCCACTCACTCACAAACACATACACACACACACACACACACACACCTATCTATCTATCTATCTATCTATCTATCTATCTATCTATCTATCTATCTATCTATCTATCTAACTGCACATCTCTTGCTTGCATACAGTTAATTGTTTAGAAATCACCTGGACAAGCAGGACTACATCTCTTCCTACTGCATTCATGCTATCTTCCCTTTCTCTTCCCTTACCTGAGAGTATTCATTTCACTACTTTGCATAGTTTTGACCCATCAAATTTATGAAAAACTGAACTTAAGGCACTTAACTGCCAATCCATCAGTTATTTATTGACTTTTGTGTGTGCTATTATACACCTTTCAAGAATAACATTAACACCAGACACCATTTACTCATTAACACTATCGATTATATACCATTAAACTGGTGACAGGATCATGAGTACCCAGGGCTCACCCAACACCAGAATTCATCAGAAAAAAGTTAATTCAAATTGCCCAGGTCCTAATCCGATCGAACACGCATGGGATATATCGGACAAACAAGTCCAATCCACGGAGGTTCCATCCCGTAATCCACAACACCCAAAGGATCCGCTGCCAACGTCCTGGTGCCAGACACCATATTTAACCCCCAGATGTCTTGTGGAGTCTCTCACTTAATGGTCAGAGCTGCCCCAGTAACACAGGGGGAACCTACACAATACTGGGCACAGTGTTTTGCATTGTAATGTTATGGCTGATTGGTGTATATTGGTATAGTCTGATAGTATTTATGAAGGGAACTTAAAACGTTTTTAATGAGGAGTGTCAACCCAGACTCATCTCAGTACATGCCTTTACCTACATTCACACTGTTATTGCCAGTGCAGTTACCCCAGCATTAATGAACTACAGGTGTGCCTCATTTAAGGTCCATAGTACAAGAGAAAATTATTCAATTTGGATGACGCTCAATTTTAAAAAAATATTTAGATAATATCATAATATGTACCATATAATATACCATATAATACTCCTGCTATCACTATCACTGGTTCTGCTTTATTTGGGAGTCATGATAAGGAAAATTAATTAAGGAGGAAAGGCAAGGTACAAAAAAGAGACTTGGGATCTGATACATATTGTGCCATGTGTGCTTTAAAATACCATGATGACTTGAAGAAGACTTGAAATACAAGGTTTTAATGGTTCTTGCTTTATTCTAAATTATTTTGCAAAAAATGAATAATAAGTTTCTCATAAGTTTCTCATTCCACGGTCAATGTGATTAAATATAATTCAATAAAATTTATTTTTCAATAATATAATCACAGGAATTTCTTGCTTTACACTGTTCTTATTTAGGCCACACACAATATAATAATATAAAGTTATGAATTATGTTGTTTTTTCAATGATATCTTAACAAAGCTGTGTGTGGGATGATACGCTTTGATATAAGGACTTCAAACACACACACACACACATACACACACATTTTCCATAACCGATGTAAATTCCTCCTCTCTCTCCCCTTCTTCGTGTCTGGAAAGTGTAAAATCACCCATAAGTTACATTTCTCTGAAGTGACGCTTTCGTGAGCAAGGACGTCTCATTGGAAAATATATTTTCCTGCAACCTTTAGATGTGCGAAAGGGTGCAAGAAGAAAAAAAAAGGGGGGAGACCGGTTAATAAAATAAGAGGAGCAGATGTTTGCTAGTTTTCTTTATTGCCCTCCTTATATAGAGGTAGGGAAGGTGGGGAAATGTTATTGTCCAACAGCCAGTTGCTTAGGCAGGGCCAGTACATGATTTATTGCAACATCTGCAAGACGGAAAAAAGGACTGCTTTTAATTATCCGAGCCAAACCATCGCTCCAGGAGAGACAAAGGAGAGCATGAAAGTACTGAGACTGAGAAGGAGGTGACAAAAAATGTGAAAGTGATGTACTGTAGTGTGAGACCATGTTTACCAAGGGGCATGTAATTACAGCATGAACTATTCACTACGACCACATCTAATACTACTACTACTAATAATAATAATAATGTGATCCTGTTATAAGGTAGTGTATAGGAATAGCTACATTTTTTCTTCCCCTGAACAAAAAAACTGAGAAATCCATCATGCTGCCTAGAGCCATCTATTACTGCAAACATTCTGTGTCTGTGTCTCCACATCTGGCAGCAATGAGTGTAAATTAGCTATGAAATTCCAAGTGTCTCACTGTAAGATAAGGCTGGGGCATGCTAAATTCATTTCCTCTGCTTAGTCACAGTGGCGGATCAAAGCGTCATTCTGCTGCACAGGCTTCAGGTCAGGGCCTGCGGACTCCGTTCACGTAAAACACAGGGGCGCTTCTTATTCCTTTCTATGGAAGGCAAACTCGTTTTCTCGCTTCTTAGGTCACTCTTAGGTCATGGGCAAGACACATGGACAGAGGGAATCAAGAACACAAAATTATCATCCTTGTTCACAGATGCTTTACCTTAAACAGACTTGAACTTGTAATGACAAGTTGCCCGTATGTAGTGATGTTTATTACTGTAATACAGAACAGAATCACACACTTAATGTTAATGTTTCATCCTAAACAAGATTCTTCACATCACTTGGTTTCTCAAAAGTCGGTCACGGTGGCGTAGTGGTTAGCAATGCTGCTTTCCATCCCTATGGTCTGTGTTCGATTCCCGTTTGAGGTTGGTGTGCATGGGGTTTGCATATTCTCCCTGTGATTGGTGGGTTTCCTCCAGGTACTCTGGTTTCCTCCCACAATACAAAGACATGCAGATTAGGCTAATTGGCATTCTCAAATTACCTGTAGTGTGTAAATGAGGGTGTAAATGTGTATTTGTGTGTGCCCTGCGATAAGTTGGCACTCTATCCAGGATGTAACTCATCCCCGTGCCCTAAGTCTCCTGATTGGTGATAGGCTTCAGGCCCCTCGCAACCCTGTATACAGGATTAACTGGTATAGACGATAAGTGAGAGTGAGTGAGTGATTGGGGCAGTGGTAGCTCAGGTAACTGAAGCTAATTGTCGGGTCAGGGGTTCACTTGGTTGCCCCTGCAAGGCATGTAACCTTATTCCCATATGAGCATCACAAGCCAAAGCAGCACCGATGAAAAGGGATGATCTATAAGAATGGTTTAAAGTGGACAGCGAAAGGGCGATTCATGATTGGGATGGGTGGAAAGGCTTCCATTTGAGCTGCTGCCTATCCTCACTTGACGAGAACAGCCTAACATCTTGATTTTATAATTTTGCTAATAATATAGTTTTATTATTATTGTATTATTGATCGTAATTAATCTGTAGTAGAGGTGGTGCGTTTATGCTTTATTTCATTATGAAATTGAAGAGGCTGTAGTACAGGAATAACCAGCATATACTTGACCTAGAAGTCTTACATTTTACATTTGGCAGACACTCTTATCCAGAGCATCTTAATCTCATTACACATCTGAGCAGTTGAGGGTTAAGGGCCTTGCTCAAGGGCCCAACAGTGGCAACTTGGTGGTTGTGGGGTTTGAACCTGGGATCTTCCGAACCGTAGTCCAATGCCTTAACCACTGAGCTACCCCTGGCCCTTACTGTTTTTATCACAATCATTGTTGCTTCTTTAACCCCTTAAAACCCAAGTGGCATACAGCATAGGTCAATGGCTTATATGGAAGTCTTGCAAGTGGGCATCGACAAAGGAAGCGTCAGACATCCAACTGTGTATTTGGGTTTTCAGCCAGAGTTTTAAGGGCTACACACGGAGCATCTGTACCATGGTGGACATGGTGTACACTGTTTGAAAGGGAGACTCTGCTATACATTCTGGGCCCTTTGAAAACCAGACCCCCAACCTTTTTAACTGCCATAGTGTTTTTAAAAGTCTCCTGTCATTCAGGGTCCCTTGGAATCATCCTCACCTCTCCTTGCCAATACCGTTCCTCCTTAATTGCTCAATCATCTGTCTTTTACCCCTGACCGGGAATCCAAGACAGGAAACAAGAAGATGGAGTGAAAAAACTGAGAAGAACAGACTGAAGGATTTAGTAGGATATAGGTAACAAGGTGGGATCAGTTATTTTTGGGGGAGGGAGGGGGGGGGGTATTCTCAGGAACATCTGAGTCTGGACTTCGGGCCACAGACATACAGAGATTTGTTATCCCTTTCCTGACTAATCTCATTCAGCTCATTAGGATCTAGGGAATTAGCTAACGAGTTGAATCAGGTGATTTATATAGAATTAAAGCGGCGCGCTCCTAGACACGAGTCTCCTTGGTGTAAACAGTGAGTCTGACTGTAAGACAATGGCTGATCCTAGATCACCTTTGCACCAGACACTGATGGTTCAAGTAATGGCCAATTTCCTGTCTAGTTCGACTGGAGCCAGCAATCAAAGAGCAGAATTATTTTGAAATTTTGGTTGTTTTTCTTTTTTCCTTTGTGAACCCTTTTTTTTCATTGACTCTTGTTTTTGTTTGCTTCTCATTTGGCTACAATTCAATCAGAACACAAGGCCGTTTTGGGGTTTTTTTTCACCATAATTTTCTTTTATTGTGACTTTAAAAAAAAATTACTAAAACATGAAATATATGAGATGTACTAATTGTCCATTAAAGTTGCTTTCAGCTTTGATGAAAAATATTCTTATATTTTTTTGTAATAAAATTAGAAAAAATATAACTATCCCAGACGGGTCATTTTGTCGACATTAGTTTCTTGTTAATTTTTTTTGGTTTAATTTGAAATAATTCCAAAGCTTTTGGAGTTCATGTGAGAAAACCTCAGCTTGGCTGCCAATCGAGCCAAATGTATCTGTACATTTAGACTTTTAGGAATTTGTTGATCTTCATAGATGAGTTAGGTCTTTGATCATTCTTTATTTGTTCATCTCTGTTGTTCATCACTATGTCAGCACCGCTCACCAGCTGTGCTCCAGGTGTCGGGCTTTGTGTGTGGTTTCCCTGCCTTGCGTTCTTCCCAGGCGGTTTGAAAAGCTGCTGTAGCTTCCAACACGTCTAGTCCTCTGTGAGTTTATTGCACAATTATGGGAACTGGGTTAGGAAAGAGCAAGGACGAAAAAAAAATAAACTGGATTTAAAGGATTCATCAAATCCTAAGTTGGGGTTTAAAAGTTTGGATTAGCCTTAAGACACACACACACAGGTACTGTACATAAACATATACTTAGAATTAAACACAAATACAACTACAATTACTACAGCATTTTGAAATAAAAATTATTTTTTAATCTATAGTTAAATTAAGTAAAATAAACAAAGGATTTAATTTTGGCGGCATAATGACTTAATGGTTAGCGCGGTCGCCTTGCACCTCCAGGGTCTGTGTTCTATTCCCTCTTGTGTGCATGGAGTGTGCATGTTCTCTCCTGGTGGACTTCCTCCAGGTACTCCGGTTTCCTCCCACAGTCCAAAGACATGCAACTTATTCTAACTGGCATTACCAAATTGCTCATAGTGTATGAATGAGTGTGTGTACTGTATGTGTGCTCCCAGTGATGGATTGGCACCCTGTCCTTGTCCTTGGTGTAGACGGTGAATGAGCGAGGACTTCATTGTCTTCTTCCGTTGACTCTGAAGAGATTCAGATGGTGCAACTTCCTATTCAGTAACTTAGAATTGGGTGAATCTTGGGTGACACCAAAAATGCACATTGTCCTCAACCTGTAATGGCTGAGAACGTTTCAAGCATGATTCAAGATATAAATTCATTTTGCATCAAATGGGTGAAAGTATTATAATAATTATACTTCCCGGTAAAGTGTACACCCACTGTAAAGGTGTACTTACAGTGGGTGGGAAAAACAAATGGCAACCCAAACATTAAATAATGTGATTGCCTGGAAACTGATAGCTGATTAATATAGTCTCAGATCTGATATATTTTAAACCTTAAATCAACTCTGAATTTCTGTTTTAAAGGTCCTGTCTCCTCTAAAATTCACTCGTGACTATAGGAACCCTACGTGATTAATAATAATAATAATAATAATAATGTATAATTATGCAATCAAACTGGCAAGCAGTGTTCCTGGACTATGTAAATAAATAATAAAATAATGGGTATATTAGAGGAAAACTCATAACGCATTATTAGAAAGCATTACTACATGGAAACAGGCCAGTAAAACTAGAAAGCAATGTTGTTTCTTACACACTACTTCACATCTACACATACTGTATTGGACAAACAGTCATCACTGCATTTCCACATGTGACTCACAATTATTTACACTACTCACACATATTGTATATTCCAGTGTACAACATTATTTAAAAAAAAAAAAAAAAAAAAAAAAAGAACTGGTATCTGTGCTAAAAAAAGTGCCAGATACAGTATGATCATACAACACAATTTTTCATAATACTTAATGTTTTTTTTGTCAGATAAAAAGAAGCATTTGCTTAATACAATTTCACCCCCTTTTATGTAGTGTCTAACTTTTTTTTTTTAATTAAAATATTTCATTGATCTTAATCGTCGTTCAGATGAAACTTGACCAATTTAGATTTCACATGAAAAGACAAACCTGAAAAAGTGTATTATTACAAAATGCAAAATTGTTGATATATAGCAACATGAATTTTACATGGTTACGGCCACTACAGATTTTTTGCTATTTAAGCAACCATTTTTAAAGGTCATATGCATTAAAATCCGACACCAATTAGAAATATGAATAATTTGCATTTTAAATTAGTATTATTGTTTGATAACAATAATTGAGCTATTTTTGGGCACATACTCTTCTCTCTAAAATGGCAGAAGTTACCAACTTGAAATTTTTAGGAAGCAAGATTGGTCACTTCAGTGTTGAAGTAAATTAAAGAAGTAGCTTCTCACACGCATTTTCTGTATTATATGAATAATAACATCATATAAAGATAGATAGACAGATCTGCTTATTGTGCTTTGCAGAATGCAGTTCAAGGACTGAAAAAAAATGCAACCAGGACATAAATCAAGGTCTAGTACAGAACCACCAGAAAGGAAACGATTATTAAGCCACAAGTTTCTAAACAGAATGAGTCAAAAAGCCCACAGCAGCGCTGAGCACTGACACAGCAGCAGGTGTGTTAAACCCCACATGTACACACACATTTACTTTAAAAAGACCTAAACCTTGAAAATGGGCTTTTCTTCTTACACTGCTACAAAGTGGGGGGCTGAATAAGGAAGCTTATGGCTATGTTTAGTGGTCTGTGGTGGAACTTGGAGACGCTAATAAACCGCACACAACCGCTGTTTCAACACTGAGACGAAACAAAGGTGTGGAAAAGCAGCCGAGGGATGTCATGCTGTCCTTAACATCATCAAAACACAATACGACTGAGTTAACTTTGGGGAAAAATAACTCTACTAGGACAGAGTCACGACAGTTTGTCTGTGTAGCAGCACATGTTTTATTATCAAAGAGTGATATGTGCAAACCGGTGCTTTACTTTATATAAAAAAAAAATAATAATAAAAAAAGCATATGCATGGATAACTGATCAGACTCACAAACAGAAATAGGCTAAGCATTGTATTCACTTACTGAAGTACATCCTTTTTGAAGTCCTAAAAAGTCACCAGCCATATTATTACTAGGAAAAAGTACCGCCGAGATGTTGTGCTGTCGTATGCAAACATTGCACAGAAACACAAAGTCGTCTTTGTGCAGAAGAGGTGGACCAGCCATTACAATTCCCTTATATTTATTTTTCTGCTTATTTGACTCATGTCTGTTAATGACAACAATCTTCCAAAAAAAAAAAAAAAAAAAGTATGCAAAATATTGGACCCTATTTACAGTTAATTTACAAAATAAAATTAACTTTATAAAATGTATATATATTCTTTTCATATCTGTTTTTTGTACAAAAAGTAACAACGGATATATTAAAAAAAAAAAAAAAAAAAAAAAAAAAAAAAAAAGTTTTAAACTTTCGGAAGGATTCCTCATTTTTACCTTCTACATTCAGAACCAGCGTGCACATCAAGCGTCCAAGCTGAGGTAGAATTCTTACATTTTTTCTTTTTTTCCAAGAATCTTTTTTTTTTTTTAAACAAACAGAGGTTGCAGTCTTTTTTCTGTTTCTCTGCCTGCGGTGCTATGAAGAGCATTGAGAGCTCAGGCAGCTCTCCACTGTCCTGTTGCTGTCGAACGGCAGCTCGTACACACTGCTATCCTGTTCCAGCTTCAGATTCTGAGAAAGCGAATGAGTGGAGAGTTCCTCCTCGTGCTCCGAGTCGTAGTCGAGGGCTGTGTAGATGTTTTCATGATGTGTCGCTCCTTTGTGAGACACTGAAGTGCACAGGCTGGGGTACAGCTCCTGCTGCGGTCTCCAGGGTGCTTTACCAAAAGTACCTGATGAGGCAAATGAAAGCAGACTCGGTCATAAGAGCTGGAAGCCGCCTTAATGTTCAGAATGAAGAAAATAAGTTCCAAACAAAATTGACATTTATTTAAATGTAGTTATTTTCTTCATTAGAACTAAAGCTAAAGGTGTACTACAATGGCAGTGATGATGAGAAGATCTACCTAAAATGTAAGTTAAAGTTGTCTATCAGAAATGTAAATAACTTTTAATAAGTTTCAATACACTTTCAATAAGTTGGTAGGAAAAAGCTTCGAGACTAAACGCGATTATCAGTCTTTTGTTGGTCGAGTTGATTAATTGAGTCAGGTTTAGATTAAGAATTTTTTTAATTGTTTATGTATTCTTATAAACTCTAAAGGGTTTAAAACTGAAGAACTCCTTAAATTATTCCACAGAAACATAAACTTTTCTGCAAAGTACTCACAAAATACTAATTTTGCAAAAAAAAAAAAAAATGTAATCACTTCTTATTTGTTTATACGAGTGGTTTGTGCATCACTGCCACCTACTGGACTGGAGCAAAAGATGGGCAAATGGGGGGAAAATCTCTTGGACGAAACGCGCCATTTAAACATTAACTTACACAGCATTTTTGAAGTTTTCAAGTAATTTTAGAAGTTTCAATTACTTTTGATTGAAAAATCCCAACAGCTGAAATTCTACTTAACAGCCTAAATAGTTTCAGATTCATACCTCTGAAGCTAATGCAAGCCTAATATTGTGTACAGGGAGTGCTAACTCTGTGTACAGCCAAACGTTGACACCAAAGATGTGAGATTTGCACCATTTCAAACTGGAAATACATCGAAGCCCTGAGTGCCCATAACAAACTCTACGCAAATATATAGTGTACCATATTTTGCCAGAAAGTAGTGTATCTGATGCTAAGCATCAGTATTAAATGTTCCACAAGTGATCTAGACATAGAAAAGGATTCCACACTGATATCAAATGTAGACCATATGATTTGCCCTTGTTTTTTTTATTTTTTTTTACTTACCCATGTAGGAGGCAGAGGGCAGCTGTGACTGCATACACTCCCCGCCATCACGCTGGACTAGCACCCCGGGGTTCACATGGTCATAAGAGTCTGAGGACAGTGAAGGAGTGTACGTGTAATAATCTCTCTTTTTTAAGCTGGGGAGTGACGGGCTGTACGAATCTCTGCACATAAGCCTCTGATCTGCAGCACAGCCTGGAGGGTAAAGGATAAAACGTGACAACATGACCACAATGCCAGTCAAACACAGTGAAGGATGGACTCAAGTTTATACACTTCATGTTATCATTCAATTAAAAAAAAAAGAAATTTTAAGTCTGACTGATTTTCTTATCAAAGTAACCAAAAGCCAAGGAGCCAAGAAGCAAATACACCCAGAGTTCTGTACTCGTGTGTCTCACCCGTGTACATGTCCGTGGGGTCTGGGCCGTACAGGTTGCCTCTCCTCAGCAGTGCGCCGATCGGCCCTTGGAAATGGCAAAGCAGAGGGTCGATGGCCGCCTCCATGTCTGTGTCACTTCCCGTGTCTAGCTGGCAAACACCTGAAGGCAATGCAAAAGCCAGTATTACAAAAATAATCCGCAGTTAACGAAAACGTGCATTAAGTGTCGTCCTTGCCAACATTATATGACTTGAGTGTTTTTTCTATAATGCTGGGTGAGACTAGAGAACGCACAATGAGCTCATCTCACAGGTTTGCAGTGTATAGATTAGGGGACTAGTATGGCCACGTTAAAACCTTGATTCTGTAGTAAATGGACCATTTTTATACATGACTAGACTTAATGTATATTCTTTAACCCGCTGCCTTCGTAAAAAAATAATGATGCATAAATCAACAATGTCATCTTGGATTGAGCACATTTGGGCGAGTGTTCATTTGTTCCCCATTAGTTCACTCGCACAACAGCTGTTTTACCTTTCATGTCTTTAGGTTGCAGGTAGAATCCGCCCATGGAAGAGCTCACGTACTGGTAATTGCTGCCGCTCTCGGAGGGCACGTAACCGTCCTGACGCTCTGCCAACGTTCCCTGAGATGACAGATAGCTAGGAATGTCTGATGGAAGATTGGTCTCATCTATTGAGGGCGACAAGAACAGATTTCAAAGTCATCCATGCACACCAAACTGTAGCATCCTAATATTTTTATGCCCTTCATTAAGATTATTTTAAATGAATTCTGTGCATTAAGATCATTCTTTGCTCTGTGCATGACTTGGAACTGACCGGTGTTGGTGACGCTGCAGTCCTCGTTGCGTCTGCGCGTGTGGTAGATGATGACCACCCACACCAGGGACGTCCCCACCACACAGCACACTACGGCAATTATGACGATGCCTACCGTGGTCCAGCCGTCATCCTCTGAGCCACTGCCGCCCGGGCCCAGTGCCCCTGTGCCTGCCTGGTTTGACTCACAGTTAGGGTTTGGCAAGACAGCCAGGCGCACATTTCCCCTCTCTGTTCCCAGCGGGTTAGACATCTCACAGGTGTAAGTGCCGGCATCGGCCTCTGCCGCGTCCACGATGATCAGAAGCTGGTTTCCAGCAGCAAAAAAGTGGCGCTCCGTCAACGCTAGCGGCCCGTCATCTTTGGTCCAATTTAGGCGTGGCGGGGGGCTTCCACCCGCGATGCACTGCAGCACGGCCGTTTCACCTCTGGCTACAGTGCGGTCCGTCAGAGGACGCAAGAAAGAAGGCATTTCTGGGAAGAAAAATACATTTGTTTTTAATCAGCTGAATAATTATAATTTTTTTTGGGTTTAAACATTTTAAGGTGATCTCAGAGGTATTTAAAAACACATCAGTCAGGTCAGACTAAAATATACTGAAAAGGCTTCAGGCAGTATTACGCACAATGCTGAGATATTAAAAACTTACTATAATTGGATCCTGGAAAAAAATATTCTAGTGTTATGTCTAGTCACCCTGGAAAACCTAAACTATTAAAGCAACTTCAGAGCTGTGAGGTCAGCATTGGCACAATTCTTTGGCACAAGCGTTGGTATGAAAGAAGGGCAGGCTCACATTATTTACTGTGTTGTGAAGCCAGCTTTGAATCAGAGACGTGCAAGAAGAGCTTAAAAATGAAAGTGACTAATGTTCGTTCGCCACTGTGGCAATAAGGGGGGAAAAATAAAATAAAATGGTACAGATTGCATCTTATCTTAGATACCTGGGTATTTAATCACCAAAGTAGCAGAATGATTTCAATCTTTTTATATGACCCCTTTGCTCTCATCACTTATGCTTTGACATTTCTTACCTAGTACAGTTAACGTGGCATTGGCAGAAATGGACCCGGCTGTATTCTGGGCGGTGCAGCTGTACACGCCGATGTCCTCCGTTTTCACTTTGACGATGAAGAAGACGGCATCGCTGGGCATAACGTGCATCCGGCGCTCTCTTGCAGCTGGAAAGTCAGTGCCTCCGTCTTTCTGCCAGGCTATCTGAGGAGTCGGATGCCCGGCAGCGGCGCACTCTAGCCGGGCGGTGGCTCCAACACGCACCGTCAGATCCATAGGGATTTTGGAAAACGATGGCAGCACTGGAGAAGATGGTGATGGACAAAAGAAATTATAAAACATTCTACATATAGTACATATACCAGTATTGTGCAAACAAACTGCTGTGGAATCGGATCACTTACTGTGGACGGTGAGTTTGGCTTTGGTGGAGTAGGTGGAGCCGAAGTGGTTGGAGATGACGCACTGGTATTTGCCCTCGCTGGAAGATTCCACATGGCGCAGCTGCAGTGTGGTCGTGTACTCGGTAACCTGGCTCCCATCGCCGGCTTGCGCTCTGAGATGAGCCTGGTTGTGAATCTCTGCGTTGTTCAGCACCTCGTTGTCCTTCTTCCAGGCGAAGGTCATGGGCGAGTCACTGGAGCTGGCTGCCGAGCATACGAAGGTCACATTGGTGCCTTTGATGGCCGACTGCGTCTCAGGCTGCACCGTGATTTGCGGTTTGGGAAAATCATCTGTTTAAGGATGAAAAACAATTGGTTATAGTCGAATACAAATAAGATTTATACTGAACAAATGCAAAACTTAAAGTAATCTGGGAAGCCTTTGGTTAAATACATTTTTCGGTATAATCCGTTATGAAATTTATTCCATGACAAATTTTCCAGAGAAAGAAGGCATGCTCGGTCAGGTACAACATGCTGGGAAAAACGCACACCAGGCACCTACTCACCACACACAAATTCGTCCTGGCTGACCGCAAAGACACTCTTGGCCTTCAGTGGCTGTGGATGGGCACAGCTGGCGTTACCCAAAGACAGAATGGCGTTCTCTGCCACCCACAGCGGGAACCACTTCAGTTGGCAGTCACAGAGAAGACTTGATGTATTCAGGTGCCTGGAAAAAGAAAGAAAAAGAGTGAGGACATATTCAGCGCTTCAATACAGAACAGGGTAGAAAGGAATTAGGTTTTAGTCAGACAGATGTGCAAAGCAAATCTCTTATGAATACTTTCCAATTTTTCTCATTTTCCAAGAAACAGATGAATGACTGCACTGCAATTATGCAATTTAAATTTTAGGGGAAGAAAAAAAAATAGCTACAGTGGATATATGAAGGAAATAGATGCTGCTTCATTGTGAACAATAAAACCAATCAAAAACAAATTCAGACCAATGCACTATTAACCTGAAGCCATTTTCAAAACCCATAAAACAGTAAAAAAAAAAAAAAAAAAAAAAAAAAACCTCTGGCATCCAGCCTTAAATTTTAGAGAACAGGGGAATAATGAAATGCATTTCAGTAATTTTCATAAAGTGAATCAAGTTACCACAAAGGTCAAATCAAGGTTCTGTCCAATGTCTGTCTGCTGCATTTCAACAAACAAGATACCACCATACAAATCTTGTGAAGTGCAAATCTTGTTAAAATTAAACTCATTTATGCGTTTATTTATTAACGCATTTATCACACTTACAGTTCTTTTAGTTTCTTCATCTGGGAAAAAGGATTTCCTTGAATTGACATGATGGCATTGTTGCTGAGGTCACTGAGTTAAAAGAAGAGAAATTAAAACAAAGGATTACAAAAAGCACAAAGTAGAACAGATCTGTTTAAGAGAGTCCAAGCATGAGTCTCAGAAATGAGTCACGTTCGTGGCTACAAGTACTCACAGTCGCTCCAGCAAGTCCAGTCCTGTGAACGACTTCTTGGTAACCGATCGAATCTGATTTCCTTGAAGAAATCTGAAAAATCCAGCAAGTCGTTTATATTTTAAAAAATAAATAAAATAAAGAATATCCACTTCATTGATTTAAAACATTTGGTTACATTTTTTCAGCACAACATGAGCTACAGGAACTCACAAATTCTGAAGACTGTTCAGTGCAGAAAAGGGTCCATTCATGTCCTCGATAGTCCAGGAAATCTCGTTATATCGAAGATCACTTTAAATAAAATAAAATAAATAAATAAATAAACAAACGTATATTAAAAAAAACAAAAAAAACTCAAGTCACAGAAATATTGAACATTTAAAATAAACATCTCACTTCACTTGGAAATCTTTGGGTAACTTTGGGAACTTCAAACTATTTTGTATTTAAATATTTTTTTTATTATATAGTAATAATCAGCATTGTAACATAACATTGAGGTGTTTAATTAGATGAAGTTTAATCAGGTTTAGCTCAATGTTTTTAAGTTATGTTTAAACCACTATTAAAGTATATTAAATGAATGTCCTCACATTAAAACAAATAAGGTTATAACTCAAATTTCCCTTATCCTCTAATGCCTCATATTTACCCACTGAGTGAGGGGGGAGGGGGGGGGACTCCTCCTTTTTGCCCCCTAGCCCTCCCTAACACCAAGCTTAACTACATTCCTATAGCTAGTTTCCTCCTCTGCAAGCCTGGTTACAAATGACTGGGTTAAGGGAGGAGACTGAGTGAACACACATGTGCTTGTATGCGAGCACACGCATACACATGCACACACAGGCACGCACACACCCTTCATGCTCAGTTGCCATTTGGTTCTGTTTAAGAAAGCCCAGAGGAGGGAGGAGGGGGGAGCAGGGGGAGGGGAATCTCCAAAGTTCAATAAGTTTAAGCAGAAACTTCCACCATGAGTGTCTGCAAAAAGAAAAAAAAAAAAGGAAAGGAAAAAATGGAAAAAAAATAAAAGGAAAATAAAGAGACACCTGAGACAACCAACTGAGGCTGGTTTGACTTTTAAGGTTTGATTACAATATTTACAAGATCGATAAGATTTTTTTCTCCTGATTTCATCACTACGGCTACGTTCACATTACCAGCCTGAAGCGACTCAATTCCGATTTTTTTGTGACAGAGATCCGATTTTTTTTGGGGCCTGTCTGAACGCCGACGATCTAAGTGCGACTCCAACGCGAATGAGGAATTTCTTTTCAAATTAACCTTTATGCATGTGTAAGCAGCGGACGTCATCAGTCAGCACCGCTGTGCTCGTAATAGCTGCAAAAAAACAGCTAAAGAGAGGCGTCTGGCTTTCTTTTTCTCTTCTGGACGTCCACAAATACAGCTGGCTAATTACTTGCCATACTCCAGAGCTAAATCCCAAGCATATATTTGGTAAAATCAGACCCACTAACTGAAATTAATGAGTGGTCACACAAAAATTACGCGTTTTAACTCAAATGGTGCAAACAAAACGTATGTGTGTGCATGTCATTTCAGAGGACAGACGTGAAGACTTGTGAAGTGGAATAATGTGATTTAGATGACATGTGCTTGTAAAAATCACTAGGGCTGCAACAACTAATCGATAAAATAGATAATTATCGATAATGAAATTCGTTGTCAACGAATGCCGTTATCGATTAGTTGGGCTGCTCACGTTATTGAGGCGCTCGACCACAAGATGCACAAATACACACACAGATACACAGTCGCTCGCGCAATGGAGGATACACAAGTGTTTGCAGGAAAAAGCGCGCGTCCCATGTCATCCCAGGTATGGGAGCAATTTACATTAAACACCTCTTATCAGGCGTTAAAATCGACCGTTTTCTGCCGTTCGTAGTGTCCGGTGAGTGCGGATAAAGCGCCGAGGGTTTTCTACACATAGGAGTCAGTGAGAGTTCACACGGGCTTTGGTGACGTGCGTTTGTCCGGCTGCGCGGTTATACGGTGTAAAAAAAAAAAAAACGTTGCATGCAGCTTTCTCTTGCTGTTCAAACCCCAACGAACACAAGGAAAACACGTCTAGTGCGTTTTCTTCACATTCATTTTACACTTCGGAGGACCGGATATATCCCATCATCCTACAGGCTATACACAGGGAAATGCGGAAAAAGGGTAAAAATAAACAGAGTGAATCTAGTAGCGGCGAGTTTTTTCTCTCCCCACGTCGCCGTATTACGAGAATGTCTAGTATAGCAAAATGGTCTATATATTTATTTTTATAATTTTTTTTATTGAGACAAAAAAAAAAGGATAAAATACACACGAGAGGATCGAAATAAACCGTGTAAACCGTGAAAAGGATGTAGTCGACACTTCAATTAAAAATAATATCACAATCTAGAAGTCTATTCTTATTATTAAGTTGAATTAATTTAAGAGAATTTAAAATTGAGGTCATTCATAATAACTGAATGTCAGTGTATTAAAAAAAAAATTATATATAAAAAAAAAATATATATATATATATATACACACACACACACACACACACACACACACACACAGTATATACACACAGTCAACTTGCCATCTGCAATTACTGTTAAAAACAAAAATGTTGATTTACAAAAAAATAAGGTTTAAATGTCAAAATTAAAGATAATTAAACTCTATGTGGCTATTGCATTTTTTAAAGTTTACATTTATACATAAATAATACCCTGATTTATGGTTTTATATAGTTAAGCAAAACATCAAATTAAAGCGTCTAGCTTTTATCCAATTAATCGAGATATGCAGATGGCAAGTTGACAGTGTTTTATTTATATATATATATATATATATATATATATATATATATATATATATATATATATATATATATATATATATATATATATATATATATATACATTTTATTTATTTATTTTTATTTATATTTATAAGCAAAACATCAAATTAAAGAAGCGTTTAGCTTTTATCCGATTAATCGAAACAATAATCGGCCAAACTAATCGATTATCAAAATAATCGTTAGTTGCAGCCCTAATGTGAACACAGCCTAATTTAGCCGAATTCGCTCATTCTCTCCTCATTCCTTTACACGCCATCCCTCTGAGAAATTTTACATCTGAAACATTACAGTCCTTATTAAACACAACTGATGCAGATCATGTGTGTGTAACCAGGGAATCTACTGTACAGTAACAAGACTGACGATCACTAGTATCCAAAGATTTAAAGCCTCAGTGTGAGGACAGTGTGCAGTCTGATGCCAGGCACAAAGCGCCGGCTCGGTCTCTACTCCGCAGTACTCACAGCGTGTGCAGGCGAGCGAGGTCTCTGAAGGCTCCATCCGCGATGAAGCTGACGTTGTTGTAACCAATAGAGAGCTGCTTGAGCTCGCTCAGCCGCATGAAGCTGCCCTCCTCCAGCCGCACCAGCTGAGTAGAGCTGAGGTCTCTGAAACAAACACTGAATAAAATCAGACATCTTCCATTTACTGAGATAACACAGTTATGGTCATGTTGCAAATTCCAGGGTGTGTACTGACATGACCAGTCACACAAACATGACCGGATTAGTAGTTAGATTAAGGTGTTTACAGTGAATACGAATAATCTACAGCGCAATCTCAAAAACTAAGCAGTTAAGATTTACATCATTGAAACCTATAGATCAAAACGAAGCGACATAACTGCTTTATCACTTCTGTCCTGTTTAACGCCTGAAGCACTTGGTGTTGTTCGACTGGTCTGACACCAGTGTTAATTTTGCTGATGAACACGAAGATAAAAGATCTTCATCAACCACCCTTTCCTAAGGCAAATTAAATGAATACAATACATTTAGTTGGTAAAAGTGATTAAACAGGGAAAGAAATTAACAGGCAAAAGAAGACGTGGCAGATGTGATGTTTTTAAGCCTAGTGGTGCTTTTGAGGGTTTAATTTTTCCCCCTTAGAAAAAAAGTCTTGACATGACAACGACGATTGTTGTTTCTTCATTATTAATTATTTCATAAATCACTTCTGAATTACTTTTATCAATAAATACGCTTGCATGGGCAACATGATTAAATGCATTCCCACATTTCCTCTTTAGCGTTTTTCAAATGAGCCAAAGCATTTCAAAAAAAGCCTAAGCATTCTCATTTTATTTCTGTGGGAACGAAACTGCAAAATTTTTAAGTTTCCCAAAATTCCACTCAAAACAAAATCAACTCTGCTGATTCCCAGTAAACACGCGACTGACCATATTGGATCACGACTATAAACAACACAAACATTAACCTGCTTACTAAGACAGTGAAACTCCCCTTATTTCTTTTTTTCTCTCTCTTCCCCTTAAGCCCTTGCTCTCTTGATTAATTAGAGAGAGAGAGAGAGAGAGAGAGAGGGAGAGAGAGAGAGAGCGAGAGAGAGAAATGAGACGTACAGCTCGGCGAGTTTCGGACAGGGCTCCCAGGGGTCAGCTTTGATGCGAGTGATGGCGTTGTGTGCGAGATGCAGCTGCTGCAGAGACGACAGTCCGTACAGCCAACCTTTACTCACTTCCGTCAGATTATTGTACTCCATCTGCCTGCTCACACACAAACATGCATTTATTATTCTCCATCTCACCACCATGCAACATTTGTAAGATTAATTCCTACAGGTTTACATTTCTTACTTTATAAACGATTAAAACCTGTTTTGTTGCTGTTAAACATAGCAAATATAAGATAATTCGACCGCCATCACAGCATCGGTGGACTCACAGTATTTCCATCGTGCTGAGTCCCCAAAACGCTCCGTCCAGCAAACGCACGATGCCGTTCCTCTGCATATTTAAAGACTGGAGAGAGTGAAGCCCGTTGAAGGTCAAGCTTTTGATTCGCCGTAGCCGGTTCCGACTCAGATCTCTGACGATCACACGCAGAAAAAAAAATGTTAAGCAAAGACGACAGGTATAGCGAGAATCTCAGAATCATTCACGCACTGGGCCACTTACAGGTGTTGAAGGTGGTCAAGCTGAAAGGTCTTGGCAGGAATAGAGCTCAGGCGGTTCCTGTTCAGCCTCAACACCAGCAGGGTGTCGGACAGATTTTTAAAGCAGTCCGGTTCCAATGTAGATATGCGGTTGTTATTCAGAAACCTGAAGAAAACATAAAGATGAAGCTTTGCTTAGCATCGTTAGAAATAAATAAAGTTTCTTCACCAGACTGAATTCAAACTCTGCGTCATTGTAAAACTATTTTTGTGCTCATAAAGCCGTATTCAGAGTCGATGACTGAAATCGCATTTTGCTCTGCCAGCTGCAATATGATTTAACAAGCGCAAGCGACAAATTCAAAAGCAAAACGACTAGATGGCAAGCACTCACATAAACATGTAATAAAGACTAATAGACTTTACTGCCAATACATTCATGCACATCAATTAGGCTTAATTTTATTAACACTTTGACATCCAGCTTTATTACTATTGTGCAGCTTAATAACATAGCACTTAATCCAATGCATTCTATTTTTGACTTGTTAACCAAATGTTATGCTTTTCATTGAACATGTAGAATAAATAAATAAACAAATTGGCAAGCTCACCAAGAAGCATGCTTTTTATTTATGTTCTGATCATATCAATAATTTTTTTAATCTCTCCAGGTTCCTTCATATAAAGGAGAAACCATTTCTATTGACATTACAATAAAACCGATAAGAATAATTAATGGCGTCTTATTTACTGATTTCATAAGTGCATTTTAAAAAAAATACCATCAATAAGACATTTGATTATTGATGATTATTATGATTAATGAACAATTTTTTTCTTTGTCCTCATAATTTACTGAAATTGTTAGTTCTGTTAAAAAGCTCAAGTATTAAAGTGATGTTTTTTCCTAATGAAAGAGTTCTCCTCCATCATGCTTTAATGTCGCAAGAGTCATGTGGGTACAGACTTGGTAAATACTAACAGAATATAAAAATTATACTAATAGAGGGGGGAAAAGAGTAAATTATTAATAATTATAAACTAATAATCAATAAATAGAAATCAGTTCAATTACCTGCTGCAGAAAAGTATTTTCATATTAAAATGTAATACACACAGATACAGTAAAGTACAGCAAAACTGTAACGTTTCCTTATTGTATACCATATGTCTAATCATTCTTATACTTTAATTTGGCATAGAAACTATTATAAATAATATAAATCCAACCCTGAGTTGTAAAGCTAATGAGCATTTTAAGGTAAAAAAAAAAAAAAAATACTTAATGTATATATTATTAGAATTATATTAAATAATAATAATAATAACATCATACTATATCTCATGCATCATAAACAGCGCTATTACTTGAATAGCTCTTGTAACGTATTTAATAGTTTAAACAAGATCCATGCTGAGAGGACAGAACGCTGTACAGTATGTGTGTTAACCCGAAACTAAGACAAACCACTCACAGGTTTTTGAGAGGGAGAGGAGGGAATCCCTTCACGTCCACCAAGTTGTTGTTGCTGAGGTCCAGGATCTCCAGGGCAGACAACAGGCTGAGCTGCTCCGGTGATATGCTTGAGATCTTGTTATTTGCTCTGAGAAAAAAAGAAAAAGAAAAAAAAAAAGGCAGGACAAATTACTCCAGAGAAACAACAACATTCCACTAATGGTGGTCGAAAATAGTGATGGTGAGAGCAGGCTCGTTTTATTCTTCCTGCCCCCATAAGCCAGATTATAATGTCCTTAGTCATGTACTTGAAGAATTCCATGTTTTTCCTGTGTGTGTGTGTGTGTGTGTGTGTGTGTGTGTGTGTGTGTGTGTGTGTGTGTGTGTACACATTGAGCCGACATTCCGTGCAACAGGTCAAAACAGCTGAATGTCTGAATGGCATGTTATTTTGTTTATAAGGTAATTACTTACAAGGTATTAAAAAAAAACGAGAAAAAAAAAAACCCTGCCAATTACTTGGTCGATGAATAGCACTCCCTCAGTGAAAGCATGCCATGGTCAAGACCAGCAATTTCCTGGGTTGCACGCCTCCTAAATTGCAGTGCATGAGCTGCCTCTGTTATAAACAGAGACTGTACAGTGGTGCCTTTGTGTATGTACATACATGTGCGTGCGTGCGTGTGTGTGTTTGTCAGAGAGAAAGTAAGCGAGAGTCAGAGAGAACATAAGCACGAAGGGGAGAAGTGAATAAAGGAGTTGCTTAAAAACATACTGTGTGGGACTTGATGAAGGATTGAATAAGGATAGACGTCACAGAAAACAATGAACGTTCAACTACTTGTTTTGAACCCAACACCTGTTTAGACCGCTCTCCATCTACCTGCCGTCACCTACACCTACATTTCAACTCAGTAAACACTCCGAGCCAGTCTCATTTCCCCTGCCCCCGTCCACCTGCCCACTACCCGCCTCTTCTCTTGTTTGGAAAGAAAGAAAGGAAAAAAAGAAACCCCTCTTAGCTGTCAGCAATAGTAAGCCACCCACAGAAAAGAGTACAAGCTGCCCCATTCTGTGCAGATTTGCACAGAGCTTCTGCATGCGGCATAGTCACATCACCTGGGGTTGTGTTTTCTCCTTACCCACTCCCTGCTGGCCTGCATCCTGAATATCCAGGAAAAAAAATCCTCTAGGCTTTGTGTCAATGCTGTACCAGCTGCCTGAACCTCAGAAGAAGCACAAGGGGGAATCCCACAAGCAGGATTTCCGCCCACATGTATTTATCTGCATTAAAAAAAAAAAAAAAAACATTTACCCCTACTCCTTCATGAACCCGTCAGCCCATTATGTCCGAGTGCATGAAATCAAGAGGATACGGGATTGTGAGCGGAAACACCACGTTCAAGAGAAAAAGACAATGCAGAATGGACAAGCCGGGACAAACTGACAGAACAGCTACAGTAACTCCGATAATCACTCTGTACATATGTGAGGAACAGAAAAGCACTACAGCAGAAGTCGTCCAAGAAAGCTGAGGCACAAGGTCTACCGAAACTGAACAGCTGAAGACTTTGAAAAGCATCGCCTGGACTGTCGAATCTTGGTTTCAAGATCACAGGACCAGAATTTAGAACCAGAAGCACAAAACCATGGACCCGACCTACCTGGTGTTAACAGTCCAGGCTGGTGCCATGTTTTCTTTTGGCTTATTATTTATATCACTCAATGCTGGAATGCCACACGCTTTCCAGTACTGTTACTGAGCATGCGCATCTCTTAATGGCCACAATTATGCATCTTGATGATAATGAACCATGTCTCATAGCACAAGTCATCTCGAGATGGTTTCATTAACATGACCGTGAGTTCGATGCTCTTCAGTACAGAACAGTAACGGGGTTTTCATATTAGGAGAATTAATTTTTTTCCCAGCAAACACTTGTCCCAAAAAGTCTGATTTGGTTTGATAAAATAAAGGAGAACAATCGTTCCACGCTTGAGAACTGTGCCCAAGTCCAGTGGGGGGAAAAAAGGGCCTTGAGAACGGCAAGTTTGATTCCCGGGTGATGCTGTAACCTCTCGCAGTTCTAGAGAGAGCTGATTGGCCGAGCTCTCTCAAAGGGGAGGGATGAGAGGTAGTTCGTTCTCCCACATTAATTACGGCTCTACGGTCAATCAGGGGCGTCTGTGAGCTCACGCAAGCGGAAGGAGCGGATAGCGCTGTCCTCCGAGTGTGTTACGCCGTCCCCAACGGTACGCGAGTGAGCAGTACGATAAGATGCTGTCGGCTGGCGTCACATGGTTCGGAGGAAACACCTGAGGAAGGACCTGAGTCTCTGGTCCTCCCGACTGTCTGGTAGTAGTATCCTTAATGTGGAGCCCCCCAGTGATGGGGAGGAATTGGACACGACTAAATTAGGAAGAAAATCAGGGAAAAATAAAAAATAATAAATAAAAATTTGATATGGAAGCCAATCATATGCGAAATTGGGAGTTGATGCAACATCAGCGCCACCTGTCTCCTCTGAAAAAAACTGCATATGAACCAGTTTCATTCTCTGACCGACAGACAGTTAAAAAGGCACCCAAGTGTTGCTGTTAACATCCGTTCCTGAAATATCAATAATTTTGGACATAGCGCCAAGATTGACTTCCTTGTCCTGTTACTTCTCTCGGTGTTTAATGGCACCTCACAAAGCAACTATGTGTACACTGCCACCTGCTGTATCGGAAGGTGAAATTACACAAGTGTACATGAGAACCAGCAGGGGAGTGGAGAGGGGGCGCGATCGTTCCTGGCACGGTACAAATCAAAAGGTGCATAATTCGACCTTGCAGAATATTCACGTAGCCCTAACTGACCAAAATCTCGACCATTATGTTTTAGAATGGACTTTTTGCAAATCTGGAATAAAATAAAATGAATCTTTAAACTCACACCAAACAGTACACTGATTAGGGCTTTGAAACAGTTGGGAGGGGGTTAGTGTGTAGTTTCACCAGAGCCTGTTTGTTTCCACCTGTTTATCATCCGTTCCACATCTTTGGATTAGCAATACTGGAAACTTGAAAACAAAAGTTGGCAGTTCTTCAGTTTTAAGATGACAAAGATCTATGCTTATTTCAGAATAACCGCCAGGACCTGATCACGAGCGTGGCCGATTGCTCGACACCATTTGCAATGGAATCGGTGCTATATATCGAATGTGCCGTTTAATTTTTTTTCCCACCTGCTCTTTTCTGCTGCCTGAAACACCAACGACGATGCCTACAGATGTGTGTGAGTGAGTAAGTGAGAGAGTGAGTGAGTCCCAGACTGACTTATCTCTTAATCTCGCACTCCTTCAAGCCTGGGGTGCACACAGACAAGTGCCGCATTGTGCCTTGAAAAAAACACACTTCAAATTTGTTCGGCCAATTTTTGGCAAATAAGCTCGTTATCCATCATTACACCAATGGTTTCAGGCTGTGGCCAGGGCTCCCTTCATTTTCACTCAAAACTGTCCCCAAAGTGGTGGGTTTGGCTAAACACACACACATCAGAAAGCTACTCTCTTTACATACACATGGATATTTAAGATATATCCATATAATGCATCATGTAGATATCGCCGACATGTCTTTCCCTTTTAAACTTACCTGCAGAGACAGCACATTTGATTTTCTACACACCCCCACAGCAAGAGCATTTACAACACGATTTCTGCATGCTTTCCCAATGAAGTCAGGGGGAATCTGCAAAACGAATTAATAAGACGGCTACAGCTCTAGAGCCTTCCAAAGCCCCGGTGCAAATTTTTCCCCCTCTTTTTTTTTTTTTTTTGCACCTCCTCTTTTCGCTGTGGGTTATGAGGCGAGGAAGGGGGAGAGGAGGGAGGGAGAAGGCCTGGAGTATCAAATGCCACTTAGTTCTTATTTAAACAGTAAGGCAGACATAGCGGCAGCTCTCATCGACTCGCCTGACCCAGGAGCCCGGAGAAAAACAAACGCTGATAACTCGACAGCTGGGAGCAATTCAATCATTAAAAAAATTTAACAATTTGCATGGAATTTGTTTGGAGGGGTTTGTCCTTTTGATGACGCTGACTTTATTCTATCCGTTATGGCTAAATTAATAATAATAATAATAATAATAATATTATTATATCATCATGATCAGCATCATCATTACCATAATCATCATTATTATCATTTCTTTTTATGTCCATCAGCATAATTATATACTGGTTTGAGACCCTAACACAAATTGAAAAGCTAGATGAAGTATTTTAGGATAATAAAAGATAATAAAACACTATTACATTATACTACAATATATTAACCGCTTGACAAATTTATATTTAATCTTACAGTCCGTGTCAGTGTCAATGTGTAATATTACACATTGTGAGGAAACTGCAAATGAAAGAACACTGAAATTCCTGCCCTCAAACCTAACCAAGTTGGATGTAAGTTTTATAAATAATTATTATTATTAAATATTTAATTATTTAAATTAAAGGGATAGTTTGGGATTTTCAAGTCTGTCTTGTATCAGTAGTATTGAATTGTATTGTACTTATTGTACAATATTACTCAATACTTATTCTATTGAAGTACATTACAATAAGTCCTGGGTGTAATAACTCTTTCCTGCTCTGCACACCGACCGTGAGGTTTGTCACCTGGAGCCAAATTCCACAACACTCATTCTGTGCAAAAATGCATTCCAAAGTTCACCTGAGACTCAAATGAAGCATCTTCAGGTTTAGCCAATGAGCTACATCGAGGTGGAATCTGTCGTCAAAACGGTGTATTTAGGACAAATTGACCTCTTTTCTTTCCCAGATAGCTAACCGTATGGCTACTTCTGGTGGAAAAAAATAACTTTACATCTGTACTAATTAAACTATAACTTTAAAAGACAGACACTTGATTTATCTCAGTGGAAATGTAGAAGCTGGAAAACTTACAATGTCCAAAACCTATGCTGTGCTCTTATATGCACCTTAGTTTTGATTTAAAACAGACTTCCAAGTAATCTTGTTTTAAAATTATATCTAAAATAATCCCGAAATGTGTTTTACTCGCATACCTCCACATAGATTTAACAAGGAATCATATTCATGACACAGTGATGAGTACATTGTGCTTGACTGGCTCCCATTTCACACTCGCTTAGGATCTAACCGATTCAGTCACGTGACGATTCTTGTAGCCAATCAGAATGCAGAAAACTTAATTGGATGCTGTCTGCATCACAGTCGTGAATGAAGCTGTGAGAATCATTAATATAGAAGAAGTGACTTAAGCCTGGAGCATCTGGAACATTACGAACGCCATGTGTGTGAAAAGAACTCCTTAAATCCGTCCCTTTATTGCTCCGACTTAAAGCTTGAGCGGATTTACAGAAATGCTTCTCTCAAATCCATCCTCCATAAAGGTTTAATAAACGACGATCTTTAAAATCACACCGATTTTTGTGAACTTTTAAAGCTGGGCCTTAAACACTGATGTTTGTCTCCATTTATATTCTTTGACACACAGTCAAGTGCTCACACTCTCTTCTGGCTCGCAGCAGTCATGGTTTCTATTACAGGCGCCACAGCACAAGACGGAGTCATCAGATGGCTTTGCCAACTTCTGTTCTCTTTCCAGGACCAAATACCACACACATGCGCACACACACACAATCCTACTGAAGAAAAAAGAAAAAAGGCGCACATTGCTGATAGATCCTCGGCTGAGCTTTAGGAACGCTGCTGAAGACTTTCAGACGAGTGTGTGTGGTAGAGGATTAAAAAAACGTCAAACAGTCTCTCAATCACACATCTTAGGCTCTCAAGTTTAAAAGAAAAACAGAAAAGTAAAGAAAAGAAGAAGAGTACTTAAACAACAGCTGGATGAGGTAAAGTCTTATAATAAACAGTCACCCAACTGCTTATAAAAAGTTGGAAATGATTTCCTGAAAGCCTGAAACAAAAAGAAAGGCTCACAAGCATTGATCTGAAAAAGCTGGAGTGAAAACCTTCAACACTAGAACACTACTAACCTCCAGAGCTAGCCGTTTCCTAATTCACACCTGCACGTAGCAGATATCGTGCGTGTGTGTATATAAAAAGCTGATCCATGCGAGTCCACACTTGAACACCCCTCGGCAGAAGTGTGTGTCCCAACACGTTGACTCGAGCGTCTGGGGAAGGATATAACGTCTAGTCTTTGGCTCCGTCATACACAGTGTCTAGCCTCTTACTCGATCATATACTGCTAACCCAGGATGAGTTACTCAGTGCTGTTCGTATTAAGCAAATAAGCTCATAAAAATACACTTACACACCAGTTCTAATACGTCGCTTGACTAGAACTGTGTAGCTATCTCGAAAATGTTGCACACACTTAAAACAAAGCAAAAGATAATAAAAAAAGATAAGCCGCCTCACACCTGAAGCATTTTTTTTTCTGGTCACGTTTCATAGAAAAGATAAAGATGAGCTGTTGTTCTAGCCAGTGTTTCAATCCACACTTATGTGACTCAACAACCGCCTGCATAAAAACGTGAACGCGTTCAACCTGCTGTGCTTTTATAGATATACGTAGATGTAGATATAAAATTTCTCCCCCACATCAGAGCACGAGGTGAAATCACACACTTTAGAGCAGGATGGGAAACTGTAGAGATGCACTCTTCCTCTATTCTTGGCAGAACCACAAAAGGAACTGAAGCCCTGTGGACTGGACAGGTTGAAGGTCATGTTACACGGACATGCCGCATAAGTGTTGCACTCTGTAGGAACTCTGGGTCAGATTGTACAGCTCGTGCATAATTAATCACGTTGAGGCATTTTCTTTTAGATTCATAGGTGGTCAGACGTATCGAGGTTAAATGGAAATCCAATGTCTTATTGACATTGTCATTATTTTACAAATTTAAGAATCAACATGATATGAAGAGTTTGTTATTTTGTCCAGTGAAATGACTACACAACAATCCATACTTCGTATGAAGTCATCATTTATTCTTTAAAACCAGTCAGATAGACGTCTGGCATCACAACCCATGTTGGCTTGATCGTTTCCTGAAGATGTGCAGAAATTTGTCACAAAAATAAACAAAACAATGCAACAAAGTAAAGCCACCTCACACCAGAAGCATTTCTGGTCACGTTTCAAAGAAAAGATGAAGATAAAGATGAGCTATTGTTCTAGCCAGTGTTTCGATCCACACTCTGGTTCAGTGACTTAACAACTGGCTGCATAAAAATGTGCCACAATTCACATGAGGATTCTATAGATTTAGCCATTTTTCTGTGCAGAGGTGTACAAACCAGCTTCTGAAAGGAAAAGTACTGCCGTGTATTTGGTCCATCCATCTGAAACCAACTAATCAAAACAACTAAATAGTGACATCACCTGTCTTGTGAACCCATGGCATATGTGGTTTTAATACTTTTGCCCATCACTGCAGTTAGTTATAAGTAGGACAGGATGTTTGACGGATATAAGGACAATTAAATTCCCCAAAAAGAGCATATATTGGCCAAATAAATTCTTCTATTACATCATCCCAATTGGAAACATCACAACCTGGTTTGGGAACAGCATCATGCAGGACAGACGAGCTCTACAGACGGTGGTGCGATCAGCTGAGTGCATCATTCGCACCGAGCTCTAACCTGCACTCGATCTATAGCAAGCAGAACTGGACCAAGACCAGGAAGATGTGAACGGTGAAGGACCTCAGCCAACTGTCTGCTGCGGGCACATAAGCGCTTTCGCTCTCTGTAGGCCAACACGAGAAAGATCTTCTTCCCGCGGGATATTCGATGCGCTTAACCAGAACATCACGAAGAACTAAATGGATAGTTTTTGCATTTGCTTTTTTTCTTCTCCTTTCACACAATAACACATCAGTCATTATGTAGCACATTACTTGCTTTTCACTGCATATCGTATCGTGTACGGTTGTGTACTTGAGAAATCTAATTTGAATTATGATTACAATAACGTGAAACGAACGAGAGGAAAGACGAATAGAATCCGGATAATAAGTCAACATTGACTTCGAATCAGTAAGTCAATATTTGCAGTCTGAAAGACTGACACACAACAGCTGGATATATGATACACCTGATGACACAAGCTGGCACTCGAGCGTCCTTTGGATATTAGCAAACCGATGCATGAGGATCACAGGAACAATGAACGTCAAACAAACAAACAAACAAAAACTATACTCACAGAACGAGGGTGCTGATATTGCCAGAACACAGGCCGAAATCTGGCATCGTCTCCAGTTCGTTGTTATCCAGCTTTCTGCAAAGGAAGAACAGATGTGGTCAGCGCGAGACGCCGGGAAAGACGGCACAAACACCTCTGTAAGGTGAAGGGCGTACTTACATTTGGGTTAGGTGGTGCGGTCTGGAAAACAGTGCTGCAGGAAGTGTTCGTAATTTGTTATGGCTCAGGTCCCTGTGAAGAAAAGCATTCATCAGAGGCAGGCATGCGCCACAGCATGGAGCCTTTCATCACACGCTGCACACATTAGCTTCTCGCACAAATGCACAGGGGAGACGTTCGGCAGCGCTTTATCAAACCTGGTTTAGACCAGCGGCGCAGATAAAGCCCGACTAAAACGCTGAAACATTTCAACTGGCCACTGTACTGCATGTTTTTTTTTTTTTAATGGATGCTATGTTTAAACAATTGACATGATCAAGTTTGCATGCTGAGGCACATTTTCTTTCCAAAATTCCACAATACTACAAACAATTAGTTTTCTCTCTTCTCTCACTATATTAAAATATTTTAATTTGAGATCATTGTCCATCACGTTATACCCGTTTGTGTAGTTTATCAACATTAAATATTAGGCTACGTTTACACTGCCAGGTCTCGATGCTTAATTCCGATTTGTTTTCTATATCTGATTTTTTTTGACCGTCTGTTTACACGTTCTTTTAACTATGACTCGTATCCGATTCACGTTTTTACACTCGCCATACCATCTGAAACATCGCGCATACATAAAGGGACGTTCTTGCGCTACACAATAGCCAAGAAAGATGAAGGTGAAATATGCTTAACGCTAGCTCTGCTATATATGCAAAGTTCGCGCACCATGGTTTTAAAATGGAGGAGAAAAAAAAACGGCATAATTGCAGCCTGCGCATATGCTTTATTCACCAAATACTGATTTAATGTTATTTAGCCCAAATAAGCATTAACACAAGGCGTGTGTGTGTTGGAGGAGGGGGGGGGTTGTAATTCAACACGCGCTTCCACCGGAGAATAACATTACGTCATTAAACCGCGAAGAAGTCGCTGTTTTAATGACGTACAGAACACAATGCCTCAGGAAATCCGATCTGTCTGTTTACACGACAGTCACATTAGCACATATCTGATTTATATCCGATTTATTTCCACATATGAAGGAGGCCTGAAACCGATCTCGAAATATCGGAATGCATGCGTTTTTTTCCTGTTTACACGTACATAGAACATATCCGATATGTGTCACATATCAGCAAAAAATCTGAATTGGGTCACATTTCCCTGGCAGTGTAAACGTAGCCTTAGAGATTGAGAAAAGAAATCATTTACGGTCAAAAAATTGTTCACGTATCAAAATTCTTTTATCATTGCACTTCCTCCAAAAAAGAGTAATTTATACTTGTTTGCACTTAATGTGGTAAAACATGCAGTTCCTAAACAACCCTACAGGTGGCGCACTCTAAATGATTGACACATTGGCAGGCAGCACAGTGTCCTGTGTTAAAAGGAAATTAGTTGCTACGTTTGTTTAGAATTGTAACAAAGTCTGTGGAGAAGTGTAATATCAAATTAGACTATTTACAAAATCGTGATACTGACAATACAAGACAGATCAGCATCCATGCATCACGATATATAACACAGTATCGGGAGATCCCTGGTGATTCCCAGCCCTAATAAATATTAGTTGAGACAAAACAGAACATTAAATTATTTTTCCATATGCTTTAAATGGCGTTTAAACGACGATGCTATCTGATACGGCTGAAAATAATTGCAGTTTTTGATTTTCTTCCCAGGACTCAAACCGCTTGCTTACAGCAATCCTTAATCAGAACCTTTGTTGAATTTTAGTCGAAACTACCAGCAGGGATGAAATATGCATTGTCTGATGGTACGAGCCAAGCTCTCGGACTACTGAACTGCTAACATCTTCGTATTATTATTATTATTAATTTTATTTTGTTAATAGTGAAACATAAATGTTATACTGTTGCTTGTGAACCTCATCCTGGAAAGTCACAAGGAAAGACTCCCTAATCGTTCTTTTCAGTGAGGACGAGCTGAAAGCGGGCCTCGAGGAGGGCTAGCTCGGGGAGGAATCCGTGCTCAGTAAATCTGGCGCTGGAGTTTCCTGACGTTGCGCTCAATCTCCACTGCGGTGCCATCTGGTCTCAATCAGCGTTGGCGCAAAGCAGGGGGGAAAAGTAACAACTCTTAATCTATTCACAATGCAGCGAGAACGAGCACCGCCTACGAGACCCATACCCATGTGGATGTTCCCCCCCCTCCCTCGGAATTATTTTTGATACCAGAGTTCTGCTGGCTTTTTTCGCATGCTTCTTCTGGTATTCCAACCGGCCTCTGTTTATCCGTACAAGTTGTGTACACTTGAGTCGGAGTGAAGAAGTGTACAAGCAGAAGTAGATAACACGGTGTGTTTATCGCAGCTGCACTTCCTCTGTAAATCCATGTCATAAGTGGATCAGATAAGGACCCTCCTGTGTGTACACTTCTACGTTGGACTGGGCCACTAGAGGCTTCCGAGAAGTGTGAAAAGGAAAAAGAAAAGTAGGAGAGAGGAGACATAACCTCTTGTTACGATGAGACAGGCCATGTCAGGTTTGTGAGATAATCAATCAAAGGGCAGAGTGGGTCACTGAAACAGCAAGTGCTGATTATTTACACACACACGCACTCACATTGCAGTCACAAGCTTATATAATTTAATCACACATTCGGAATTTAATAGAATAACACATGAAATAAAGTCTGTGAATATAAAGTAGAATTTATCTGATCTTTCAGAATTTCTCCCTGAACTGATCAATAAAATCATATACAGTAACCAGCTTTTTATAAGTTCTCTCTCTAAAAAGTCTATTTAGAGCATTTATTAGGGAAAAATAGCTGTTTTTGTGTTAAATGTGCACTCTGTTTTTATCACACCTCAAAGAATCACAACAAATGTTTAATCTTGTTTATGATTAAAAGATGTTTACAATGTTCATTTAGTTTAAACAGCTTTTTTAAAAAAAAAATAGAACGCCCCTACAAAATAAAGGTGCTAAAAAGACTAAGTTTACATAAACATAAACAGATATGTTTTTTGTTTTGTTTTTAAGTATGCCATGTGACTAAGACCTGTTATAATATCCGAGTTAGAAAGATGGCTGAGACAGAAAAAAAAGCTTACAGTGAAGTGTTTATTTAAAAGTAAGAGTTTACATGGGAGAGCAGTTTGAAAGTTGGTCATCATGTGACTTTTATGATCTTTGCAGAAGCTTACATAAATCAGTCTGTCAATAATTCAGTCTTTAACTTTTATATATGCATCTACATAATTTACATTTATTCTGAATCCTTATGTTACAATAAAAAAATATATTTTTACCTTCTTTCATGTGAAGAAATACCAGTCATAAGCTATAATACGATATCACAATATCTAGATGTGGATTCGATTTGCATTGCAATTCTGTAAATATCATGATTTTATAAAATCATAATATGGCATATTATATATATATATATATATATATATATATATAAATATTTATTTATTCAAACTTAATTATTTGCCCCCATCACACAGGACACTGTGTAGCCTGGCTAAGTGTGAATAGTTTAGAGTGTGCCACCTGTAGGAGTACGCAAAATTTCATCATGTCAATTGTAAACATTTATACATTTTTATAAAAATATTTGTAAAAGTGCATAAAATGTGCCATTATCACAATATGTAACTGAATCACTTTTATCCCTATTTCTACTACTTCAAAACATATGTTTGAGACACAACATGGGTTGTGGAAAAATTTAACACTGCACTATATGCGCGACAAAATGCATTGTGCCTTGTAATGCAAGGTCTGTGAAATTATTAGGTTAGACAGTTAAATTGTGCTTTAAGACTTACTTTATACACTCTGTAAGTATAGCATGTCTATTTTTTAAGTAAATGTAACAAGGACATTCACATCATATATTCAAAGCCTTACTTTTCAAGGGGCTTAGGGCCTCATCCCCCCCCCCCTTTCTTTCTCTCTCCGCTTGTGAAAGTTACACAACCAGATCCTCATAGAGCAGCTCCTTAACGACTTCACTACTTAGATTTAGGCACTAATTCAGCAGAAATAAGGGGCTGCAGGAGAAAACATAGGGGCCGGGGCGGTCGGGGGGGCCTTACAACGTGCCGGGGAGGTGTTTAGAAATTAGCATGGTGCTGCACAAAGGACTTCATTCCCCCTGCAGCTATGACTTGTTTTTTTGGCAGAGAAGCAGAAGGAGGTGCCTGTCTGTGGAGGGAGAAACTTTCCACACTTCTTTTCTACGGTCATGCCAAACAGTCAGGGAAAGAAAGAAAAGACTTATTGAAGGGAAACAGACTTTCTAGCTCTCCCTCTAACTCATTCTTAGCTACATGTTTTACCTGAATATTATCTACACTTCGCTGTGGGAATGTGGACAACCCACAGTGTGAGAAACTGACATTGCAGATTTCAGCATATCATGTGCTTAAAAACTGCATTAGGGGTGTTAAATCCTTTCTTCAGTTAAACACACAGACAGTATTCAGTGTGTACATTCTTAAATCTTAATCTTGATTTTGTCACTTTTGGCACAAGTGCTTGCGGAAGTCAACTTGCCTCAAGAACCTACTTGAGTAGAAGGAAACAAACTTTTGCACGACTTTTTGAAGGATAAAATGTCTTTGCATATGCTCCACTGAAAAGCTGCGTAATGTTTTTTTGTTTTTACATATATGTAAATATATATTATATACACTAAAATCTATACACACATGATGCTCTTTGTAATGAAACTCAGAATAGCGTACTTCATCCAACAACCTGTACGAGCACAAAGATTCACTTCAAGTGGAAAATAATACAGACTTCAGCCGTCTTTCAAGCCGAACCAAATCCATCCAGATATCAAATTTACCCTTTACCTTAGGTATATTCATAAGGCCTGGGGTGGGTGGGTAAGTAGATGTGAGTAGGTATTGTCTAAAACTTTTTTTGTTAGTCAGATTTGTATTAAACCCTATTGACAAAGTTTGGGTTTGTTTCCACAAGATTAAAGCATAATTATTGAAATCACACACACTCTGGAGGTATTTTCCAAATCCCTGAATATCTCCGAACCATGGACCTTTAAACATGAAAAAGGGGGGAATAAAAATAATCCTGTAAACTTTTAGTGTTATATTGATGCCATAAGTGTGTTCACTTTGTATTCAGTTACTGAATCAAAACACTTGAACTGTATCTAAAGCTTTTTGTTATCACTTCAGCCCTTACAACAGAGGCAAATAAAACCCTGAATAGACTCCACAGTAGGGTGCAGAAAAGAGTTAATTGAGTGAGAGATAAAGAAAGGGGGAGCAGACTATCTAGGAGCCCTAGATGGAGGGATTTGCACATGGCCCAGGAAGGGGGGAAATTGTTCCATAGGTATAAGAGGGGGGAGAAAAAACAACAAACTTTTGAGAGTAAACAGAAACCCAATGCTGAGAGAAAAAGTGTGTGTGATTAGGATTATATGATATGAAATATGATAATTGCAATTAGTCCAGTAACTTTTTCACTCAGTGCGACTTTGGAAGTAAAATGTATCTCACTTACACTTGTGTGATCCAGGAAGGGAGTCTCTGAAGATGAAACAGTTTGGAGCCTTTCATGAGCCGACTACAGTCCAGTAAAGAGCCAGTGCACGTGCAGGGACTCGGACACGGCTGTAAAGTCTCCATGTCGCCGTGTGTGAGTCGCGCTGCGGCGAAACCCAGCAGAAGAGCCACATAACCTCCAGCGCCGAGCGGCGACATTTTACCCCCTTAAAAAAACACTTCTCTTTTCTTCTTTACTCCACAAAAGCTCCGAATTCAACCCAAACACGTCGTTCTTCCTCCAAAGCACCAAGCTTCTTTTGAATTTCTTCTCTGGAGAAAAGTGAACACACACACACACACACACTAGTCCGCCAGCTTCGCTCCGTCCATCCTCGTGTGAAAAACTTTGGCTCCTCTATGTTTTTTTTCCCTCTTCGCTGGAGTTGAAGCGCATCGGCAGACATTCCAGAGTCTCGGATCGAGCGCGCTGATTGGCTGAGAAAACGGATGTGCTCCGCGGAGCACTATGGGAAATGTAGTTTAAATTGTAGTGAGTGGAGAGGAAAAAACTATACGTGGTTGTAGGCTTCTGTTGGAAAGCGCACGTGAACAAGTTCTTTAATTTCAAATAATAATCTATAGATAGATAGATAGATAGATAGATAGATAGAGCGAGCACTTTATTAGTCCTAAAGGGAAATTGTATCGTTACAGCAGCCAGTTCATATATTATACCACAAGGATGCAACAAGGAAGAATTTAAAATTAAAGTTTACAATTTATCATTCATTCATCTTCTATACCGCTTTATCCTGTGTTTAGGGTCGCAGGGACCTGGAGCCTATCCCAGGAGACTCTGGGCACGAGGCAGGGTACACCCTGGCCAGTGTGCCAATCCATCGCAGAGCACACAAACACACACACTATGGTCAATTTTGGGAACGCTAATTAGCCTAATCTGCATGTCTTTGGACTGTGGGAGGAAACCGGAGTACCCGGAGGAAACCCACCAAGCACCACTACACCACCGTGCCGCCGTTTACAATTTAATGAGGTAAAAATGCAGTAAAATACTTAAAATATACTGTTTCTATGTACACGTGCATGATGATTGTAGGAACGAAAGTGTACAAAAGGTGCACCAGCAAGTTAAAATAGTAATAGAGAGAATGAACCAGCAAGTTAAAATAATAATGTAAAAGTAACAGAGAGGATGAAATAAGAGAGTGAAAGAGAGGATTGAATGAATAAAAAAGGTTACCTCAGTGCACTGTCGATTTGCACCTCCAGGGTCCGGGTTTGATTCCCGCCTCAGGTCGGTGTGCATGGAGTTTGCATGTTCTCCCCGTGCTTGGTGAGTTTCCTCTGGGTACTGCGGTTTCCTCCCACAGTCCAAGGACTGGCAGATTAGGCGAACTGCCTTTCCCAAATTGCCTGTTGTGTGTGTGTGTGTGTGTGTGTGTGTGCCCTGTGATGGATCGCGAGAGGCAGTTCTATCTGGTCAGTGTATGGTTATTCTTCCTGTGAGAACTTACCAGTTTATCTCATATGTTCCGAACTCAGTTTTATTGACCAGACCTTCTTAAATTTTATTTCAGGACCCTTGTTGTACAGTATAAATCAATGAATGAATGAGTAAAACTGACTTGTTGTGGCATTTGGTATAGTGGTTAGCACTGTCACCTTGCACCTTCAGAGACAGGGGATCGAAGCCTGCCTCATGAGTTTGGATGTTCTCCAGATAGTTACCTCTTACTGTCCAAAGACATGCAGATTAGACTAATCTGCATTTCCAAATTGCCTGTAGTGTGTAAGTGTGTGAGCAGCCCTGTTGCATTTAAACAGTCTACACATCCACTTTTCTTAAGAAAGTCGCATGGTTATTTTCCAACCTTTGGGAATAAACACCTAATGTTTAATTTGTTCCTGGGAACAAATATACGATTTTCTTAATCTCATGTACATTGAGTATATTTGTAGTTTTATCCTATTGCTTTCACTCTTCTCCTGGTTTGATTATGCAAATGTGACCTAATATGAAAATAGCAGCTTATTTGAATATTTACAGCCTTTCAGATCCTGAATAACAACCTCTATACTGTGCTGTATACTCAACACTGGCATCGACATGTGGAATGCAAAAGTTTATATTTCCTACTATTTTTATTACAGTATTAAAGAGCACGACAGCAATTAGAAGCAAACATATTAATATTTTTTAAATGTCCTCTTAAAATGAAAATGTGATCTGATACTTCCACGTTTCATAGATATAGCACAGTACCAAATGGACTAATCTGGGCACTAGAGAAATTGCCAATTATTTCAGATATTCTTATGTAAAAAGTCTCTAAGGTTTACACAGAATGAAATGACCTGTGAATATCCAGTGAATATCACTTCTGCAGGCTGAAATGCCTTGTTAATGAGTGAGATCTAAGGAGAATGGCCCTACAGGCTAGAGCTGACAGGAAGTCTATGGTAATTCCAATAACCACTCTTTACAACTGTGGTGAGGCGAAAGCATATCGGAATACACAAAATGCCAAACCTTGACGTGGATCGGCTACAACACCAGAACCATATCAGGTTTCACTCATGCCAGACAGGAACTGGAACCTAAGACAAAAAAACACTAAAACTATGAGCATTAGCACCACCAGATTCTGGAAAATACAAGTTTCTATCCCAAGTCTACAGGTTGTGCGATAATTAGTTAGGACCACTTAAACATCTGTTGTCACCGTACTGCATTCTTGGACACTGTAACACTGAAAACACCATTCTATAAATCTATATGGAAGAGGTTTATATGCATGTATGGAAATAATTGAATACTAGATAGGTGTTTTCCTTCCATACATACCGTATGCAAGTATAACAGTGCTGAAATCCCTCCCTTTTTCTGCATTGCAATTTTATCTGAATTTAAAAAAAATCCCTTTAGCATAAAGTATAAAGTTACATTACTTTAAATGTAAAAAGTTGTACATACATTAAATTAAATTAAACAAAAGCAAGAAATATTAATCTACTGCGTGTTGCACTATTACTATAAAATGTACATTGAGAATTTTTTCGGCTCATCTTTCTTTCTGTGGAGCAGTGATTTATTCATAAGTACTGTGGTATACGACATAACATACAACTAAGATATCTCAAAAATTATTCGTCTAATGCCAATACAGAGAGAATGAGGAGGAGTTTCTTCCCACAGGCGATAAGGTCTCTCAACCACACCACCACACAGGACTAATAACATCTTTTTAAACTCCCAACATTAACTGGACAATCATGGACACTATGGACACATTACCACTTTTTGTAAGTCGCTCTGGATAAGAGCGTCTGCCAAATGCCTAAATGTAAATGTACACAAGTACCATTGAGCGTATGAGCGTATTCCACCAAACTAGGATTGGTGATACGAATTGGATGTATCTTGCTGGAGAATCCTTCCATGGTACAGCCTTGGCAAATAATCCACTCAAAGACTTTGTCAGGAAACATTCACACCTCAAGCGCAATTTGCATTTTACACCTTTGCACAACTCTGCACTTCCCTATTGTTTTTTTTTTGTCTAAACATTGATTGGTTGTTATGTTAGGTATGTAGATAGACCCCAGTACTATACATCCCCCACATCCTTTAAAAAATGACAATAGAATTAATTCAGAATTTTTTTTATTAAAATCAAACCAAACACTAATAAATTTAAAGCAAAGTAAGAATAAGGGGAAAAAAAACATAAAACATGGAAAATTGAACAAATGTGCATTTATGATGGTGCAATTTAATTAGCTGAGACTTTTCTGGCTGAGACAAAGAGTATTTCCTCTGCAATGTCTCATAGTAAGTCCTGTAACATGCTAAATAAAAAAAAAAATCACATAAATGACAGAAACAATTCAAATTACTACTCACTGACTCACTCACTCATCTTCTATACCGCTTTATCCTGTATTGATGGTTGCAGGGACCTGGAGCCTATCCCAGGAGGCTGAGGGCACAAGGCAGGGTACACCCTGGACAGGGTGCCAATCCATTGGAGGGCACACACACTACAGGCAATTTGGGAACGCCAATTAGCCTAACCTGCATATCTTTGGACTGTGGGAGGAAACCGGAGTACACGGAGGAAACCAACCCAGCACGGGGAGAACATGCAAACTCCATGCACACAGAGCCTGGGAATCGAGCCTGACCGGGAATCGAACACGGACCCTGGAGGTGCAAGGCGACAGTGCTGACCACTACACCACCGTGCCGCCTAATTCAAATTATTAGAGGGACAAAAACAAAGGGACATGAAAATAATTACAATATCAATTTTTGATACCCTTTATACACTCAGGGTCTGCATCTACAAAAGTCATCTTTAATTCCTCCAGCAGATACTGTATGTCATCACCGCCTGATCATGAGTTGAACTTATTCTGTGTGGAAATAGAGTAGTATCATTAATTACATTTAAAAGGATTATGCAAACCCCATACATAGCATGTAAAGAAACAACATTCTTATCCAGTTTGTGGATCTTATTTATGTGGGTCGTTTCCTGAATTACAACAATGCAAGTAACATAAAGTAGTTGTGTTGCCAAATGCTTAGGCTAACTTGGCAAGGTATAATTTGCTATTATATTGTCCCACAATGCCCACGTTATGCATGCTCTTAGCTCTTTTATGCACATGGCTTGACTCTTCCTGCGGTCTTCTCTCATCAAACTGGCGCTTAAGTGCATCAAGACGCTGGATAACCTCTTTGAGAAGAGCAGTGTGTGTGCAGCTTGCTTCTCCTTCAAACCCTCAAGCTGAAGAGACACAGGGACACCATGGCTAATCCCCCCACCCGGCTATGATAATAAGGACAGCACCTCTTTCTGCCAGTCATTGACATACAAAATGGCCTTTATACCTGACAGCCATCACCTTTCACTGCTAGCTGTGAGGATTCATAGAAAGTTTCCCAGATTCCCGTATACATCCACATACATAAGGTGTCTGGTCGTTTCACAACATTTCCTTTTGCATACTACCTTTCCAAGCACTCTGCCTCATACATCTGGCAAAGGTAAAGTTTATACCCATATTTGTCCGAATACAGCTCATTTCATGCAGTGAGGGAGAAGTGGGTGACAGTTTTCCCCTGACATGGCAGTTGATTTAATCACTCCAGGATTTAGCTTGATTTGGTTCTGGAGGGTGGATGTGTGCGTACTTGCTTGTGCATATATGCCTGCGTTGGTTCACATGCTTCAGTGACAGGAATCAGGTTTTTTTCCCCTTCGTCTTCTCGTGATCAGTCGATTCTCATCTCTAGAATCAGCTCTAAAAGGATAAAAGTGGATCCGTCAACATGATTTTCCCAACATGATCTATAATATGTAGGAAGTGTAGATTTGTTGAAACACTGTAAACGTTATATAACAGCATTACAATACAATCTCAAGTTTAACATTCTCACATCAAGCTAATGGAAATCCTTAACCCTCATTTCTTCCATTTTTACACAACTAACCTACGTCCTTGCTTTTGCTTTCGAAAAAACTAACTTTCTTACCAAACTTCCCTTGCAACCTTCTTCTCCCACTCTCTCCTTTCAAAACTAGATTTCGTCCCTGAATCTCTGGAAAACTGAGCCCCCCAAAATAGGCACTGCCAGGTATTTTGGAGAGCGTCCCAGGATCCAGGGCTACGAGTGGCCACATGCCAGTTATTATACTTAGAATAGCAATGTTAATTTAAAAAAAAAAGAAAGAAAAAAAGTTCTCCCAGCATGCTTTGCACCAAGGAGTGTTCCGCGCCAGTAAAAACATAAGCTGTGTGGTAGTACTGAGGGATGGGGGATGGGGAGAAAGGAGGGGTATTCTTTGCAGGTGATGGCAAGCAGGCGGTGTTTACATTTAAATATTCACCCGGCTGTGTGGTAGAAAGGCCATTTCTGTGCTGCACAGAGCAGCGTGGTGTTGTGTCTACCCCACAGACATTCCGCTAGCAGAACCGTTGGCGCGAAACCTGCAAGTTTCTGGCCATGTGGAACTGAGAGGAGGTCTGAGACGACTAAGAGGCTCCTGTGCATTTTGAATCTGATGAAAGATATAATGACAATATCACAGGTTTCATCTAATAAACGATGCCAGGCTTAACTACTATAACTTTTTTTGTTGTGCCAAATCTCGAAAGGTGTAGGCAGAAAGATATGGTTAATGATCGTAAAAAGCATTTCACCACTAATCCGAGGAATTCACCACAGGTTCTCATGAGATTAAAATGATTGCAGGATTCTACAAGTCAACTTTTAGGTGGGCACAACAACAGAACACAGTTATGAGAGTAAAAACTAGCTCGATATATTCCCCTGCTACACTAATACACTCATCAGAGATTTTCACTAGTGCTTCGATACCATCAAGGTGAAAAGTTTCCTCAGTACGCCAGAACCATGATCAAACTGCCTGAAACACTGGCCTCCCAGGAACTCCTTTAATGGAGTCCAAACATGTAGAAATAGCTTGGAGCGAGGTCAGGACTAGGAATGAGGCAATAACTCTCAGCCGAGTTCATGTAACGTGCAAGTGATGGTTAATGGTGGTGTGTGCAGTTCCCACAGTTCTTTCGCAAGTTGGTAACAAGTTATCTGTCGATTGCGATGGACTCCGAGCCACCTCGCATGGACATTCCTCTACCCTTCCTTAAAACATTTGCACTTTTCAAATGTTTTACTGCGGCTGAGTCTCATCACCGTACTCAGCTCGGAGTTTTACACCTTCATTCACAAGAAAAGTCCCGGTTTGACTTGAACGCCACTTGTTGACTGGACCATTTTGAAAACGAATTTCTCAAACACAGTACAATCATTTTAGGGCTCATAACTTATACCTTGTGCTTATGGAGTGTGTGATGTATTTAAACTAACACTGCAATGAAACATGTCTGCAATTCACATATGCAGCACCTGCACTCTAATTAAGTCTTATTAAGTCACTATAATAAGGACTACAGGCTTTTTCTGAGGTTAAACACCCATAAGGAGTTGTTGTTGATGAGTAGCAAGGAGTATGTCGAAGTGGTCGGTGTGTTATGCGGTGCGGACATCGCCCATAACAGGCCAGAACGCCCAAACAAAATACACTCTGTGTCTGCCTCGCTCAGTTTATAAAGACGCTAGTGTAGGTGCACATTCTTGGTGGTTATGACACACATACATTTTATAATTAATAAAATAACTGACAGACTCTGTGAATGGAGCCTTGGTTGACAAAATATGCAATATTTCTGGGTTTCTATTTTTTTCTTTTATCTAATCATGTTAGTTTGCAAGATAGAGTCGATGTTTTCAGCATACTATATTGAAGTGCAGTTCATTAAGAAACTGTATGTAGACTTTCACCAAATGGTGTCTTTAGGACAAATACCCCAAAATGCCATTCGCTTTGATGATTGAATATCGATCCAGTCAACTTCTTACACACGTTGCAGCTGTTAGTGGAAATTGCAATACTGTATAAGAACAAGAATGTAATGTCTTGACTAAAACCTTTTCCTAGGATTTCCAAGACAGTGATTGTATCTAATAACAGTAAAGATTTGGTACTGATTGTATTCACAAAGTGTAGTTTTTTCCCTTTTGGTTTTATGAGTTTGCACATGATATGAATAGAAAATGACAATTTTAAAGTATTGTAGGGCTGGTAGGCAAAAAAGTCACCCACAGTAATTTATCCATCCATCCATCCATCCATCCATCCATCCATCCATCCATCCATCCATTATCTATACTGGTTGTCCTGTGTAGGGTCACGGGGCCTAGATCTTATCCCAGCTGACAAGGCAGGATACACCCTGGATGGGGTGCAAACCCCCTGTAGGGCACACACACACACGCACACGCACACACACACACACAATCAACCACCATTTGCAATTTGGAAATGCCAATCAAACTACCGTGTACAGTATGTCTTTGGACTGTGGGAGGAAACCAGAGTACCCAGAGGAAACAGTCCAATTACTATCAGGGAGAACATGAATGGAGAGGTGGAGAGGAGGTTGAAACCCCTAACCCTGAAGATGTGCGGTGACCTGCTAACCATTAGGCCAAACAGCATCAACCCATAAGAATATTTTGGTTAAATAAATAAATAAATAAATAATATAAATAAATAAATCACAACTCCCGGTTTGACTTGATCGCCATGCTCATGTCATGTACTGTAAATGCTAGGTTTTGGTTTAATATCTACAGTGCATAAAAAGTGTAAGGGGCTGTTTAATGACTCTATGTATCCTGATTATTATTATTATTATTATTATTATTATTATTATTATTATTGACCCTAAACACTGAATAGCACAGCAGTAAATATGTTTTAATGGTTATTAAAATGTTGCAAATATACAACCAGATTTTAAGGTTTTGCCATACAGTATATCGTACATATTCTAGATCATTCTGAATTTAGAAAATGTACCACACCCTGTATTTTATTACATTACAAATCCTGCACTATAATACAGAACAGTTATATAGACAATCCCCCCACTGAGCCCGTAAAGATCTAAACAATTGAACTTCCATATCTTATTTCCTTCAGTTCTTTTGCTTCTCTTTCAACCATTGTCTGGATCGTTTACCTGTTGGGTTCAGTTAACAATCCTAATCTAATCCCAACCCATATCCCTTACAGAACACAGTGGGGTTAGTTACTGAGCTCTAGTGGGTTACATTCGGATTGGGGCTGAAACCTGGCGGGACGTTGGTCTAAAGATGAGGATTGTTTCTTTGAGTGTCATGTGTCTGTGTCATGAACTTTAATCACAAAGCTGAAGGAATCTGTTCATTCTTCTCACAATCAGCCAACAACATTTTGCTTCCCTAAAAATTTCAGGTTGCTAACATTTGGAAGGATGTGCCACAAAAATGGCCATTTTTCAGCCTTATACTGTCTCGCTTCAAACAATTATTTAAAAAAAATGCTAATTCTTCATATTTCTTTATGAGTATTGATACTAAAATTGGTGTAAGCTTATAGACCCATATGACCTGTAAAATTAATACATTTCTTTAATTAAAGCATTCTGTGCAAAATTACAGATTTCTTTTCCTTTAAAAATCTGTAGTGTCTGTAACCATGGCAAATTCATATAGCAATTTTGCATTTTTAATGTCTTGTCATGTCTTTTCATGTGAAATCAAAATTTTCATCTGAATGACAGTTAAGATCATTGGATGGTTTGAAAAAAAAAAAAAGTTACGGACACTACATAAAAGTGCATGAAACTGTATTTAGCAAATGTGGTTCTTTTTATCTGATAAAAAGAATCCTATCTAAAATAAAAAAATAAATAAATAAATAAAGCACTTTTTCACCTAGGTGAGACTACTTTTTACTATGTTTTGGCAGAATCTGTCCAACAACAATGAAATATTTTGAAGGTTTTTAGATGGTTATTTTGGTCTTCACTTTGAATTGCTTGGCCTGCACATGAATTTATTTTAGCAAGAATCCACACCATACCAAGCCAAAGACACTACTCCATTCCAACATTATGCAAATTAAATAATAAAAAAAAAGTAATACAAATAGTAATAAAAAAAAAATCTAGATTCTGGAAGTGAAAATGTTTTCAAAGAAACCATAAGCGAGAAGACATGAACTACATGCGCAGTATCAATATAAAATTGTGTAGTATAAGTATTCGTATATTAAATATATGAAAAGACATCAAATATCACCTGAGGACATCTCTGAGGACCAAGTACTAATAAATTAACCTCTTAAAGGAATTTGATTAAAGCAACAGGATCAGATGAAATTCCTTCCATTTTACACACCACCGATTTCTCCTCATGTAGTTACATTGAGACGGCTTACAGCTTATCTGCTGTGCTTCCTCGGGAAGGGTGTGTAGTTAATCAGTCCCCCATTAGCTGTAAATACATACCGACTAATATAAACTAAAGAATATATACATGGCATGACTAGGTTAAAGAGCAATTATACTGTATGGTACTGTGAAGACATTTCCATTGTAGAATTTACATTCAAGTCGAGGACATCATTTAAAATTCCTTTACACTTCCCAACCCTCTGGTGAAAAGAAGACACCTTATTTTGTAGTCTCCTGCAGAGGGTAATGGAGACAAACTTGTCTAGAAGGACAGCTGTTAAAACACTTGACAGGGATCAGACCCCATGTGGGCCATTGGTCATGGGGTCAAACAGCAGGGGATGTTTGGAGGTGTAAACACACACGGCTCTCCTCTGTTATCATCTATTTGCTTTAGAAAGGGCTCTACAGTCTTACCATTGGGCTGTAGATTTGGAAAGAGCATTATTGTTAAAGGGTTCATCTTTAATCATTAACAGGCTAAGTTAGCCTTTTGACCGTATAGAACCGACTCACCTCTGAAGCCTGAAAGAACAAGGCTTTCGGAGTATTTATCATCTCCTACCAACATTCATTCTTACCGAAACCTTACTTATACTTACTGTATACATGATTTAATTCAAGATTCATTCAGTATCTCAAGTGATATCACACTCTATATCTTTTCCCTAATGCTTTGCATTTTCCCTGTAGTCTGGATCAGATTGTAGTATAATTGAGAAGATACCGATCGTATATGATTTGCCTCGCCTCAAATATCTCTCTGTCTCTATTTTGCCTAGACTGGTATGTTATGATTGGACCTCGTCATTTATTTCCCAAAGCCAAGCAGCTCCAGGAGCACTGACAACTAAATGATGGATCATCTGTCCAGCTGGCTGCCAGTCTGTATGTGCGATTATCTCAAACAAAGGCTTACTGGTAACAATCTGACATTCTGTACCTCTCAGAGCTAAGATATGCTTTATGAGGTCTCTGACCACAAACTTATGGGGCTGAAAAGAAGCGTAACCTTACAGTTTCCAGACGGAACGATGATTCTGTGCCACACTAACCTGTAGAGCTTTCCAAAGTACCCTAAAAAGTAACTTCATATGTTTCAATGACTCATAAGTTTTTATCATGTAAATGTTTAAAATAACATGAGATGGCTGAATCGGTTAAGGTTGGGGGTTCAAGCCCCAGCACTGCCAGGCTTCCACTGTTGAGCCCTTGAGCAAGGGCCTTAACCTTATCTGCCCCAGAGACGCTGTATCCTGGCGGACCCTATGCTCTGACCCCAGCTTCCTCACTGGAATATGTGAAAAAAAAAATCATTTACTGTGCTGTAAGGTACATGTGACAAATTATGAAATCTTAATTACCAATTGTTTATCATTGATCTACTATTTTAAAGGTTTCATGGTGATTTATAATGAAACCTTATGTAGTTAAAAGCATTTAAGTAGTCTATTTAATATAAGTTTGAGACCAAAAGAGAGCAAAATCAGACCTGAGCTTTTCTGGTAATTAACTATTCCAAGACACATGTGCTGCGACTCATTGCGTTCTCATCTGGTAGTGATCAAGAATGAGGAGATCTGAGGACATATTTGGACTGGTAATAAAGTGTGTCACACATCTACATATGTTTTTCACGTTTCATTTACAGCCATTCACTTTGCGGCATGATTAGGCAATGATGGTAATTAATAATCTCTTCACTACATTAATCTCTTTTCTCTTTTCTCTCAGTCCAAATGCAGAAAAGAGCTCATGTAGATTTGCAAGTCTTTACGGGACATAAACAGAGATTATATAGAATAGAGAAGATATATTGTTTGACAAGAGGCGGCACTTTGGATTAGTGGTTAGCACTGAGCTTTTCCAGCTATGGAAATTACACACAATCGTTCACTCTGTCACTGTTTCCACCACCAGGTGAGCCGTGGCATATTTGAGGGCTGAATCTGATTACTTTTTTTTTTTTTTTTTGCCCAAGAAAGGCCAACTATACTAGCCATACCAAGAGAAGGAGCCAAAATTAACATGCACCAATGATTGGTGAAACAAAGACAAAAAAAAAAAAGAAAGAAAGAAAGCAAAAGCATGTTTTTTAGATAATAAATATATACATTTTTATATAATTTATCATGCATTTCCATGACAGGTAGCCAATTAAACGATTATTACTCATATTTTAGACAAATGTATAACAGACCGTCTTATGGAAATTTACTTTTTAGTCATTTCTATGATTTTCGGTTGTGTCTACAGTGTACAAGTACAAACTAAAAGCATAAGAACAAAACATTGCCTGTTTTTTGTCTCTTAATCCGACTTCATGTTCCATTTCCATTTTTATTTCCATTTAAATGTATTGATATTTTTGTCTACAGATAAGCTTTTATATTTCTTATATATTTTTTTTATGTTATATTATGTTCTATTTTCTTATGTTTCTATAGCTAAACTTACTCTTATTTTATTTTATCTTATTTTATTCTATTCCACTATTTATTTCTTGTTAATTGTTTTTCATTTTAATTTTTTAAGGTCACAGGCGGTTGTATAAGCATTTCACTGCATATCGTACTGTGTATAACTGTGTATGTGACAAATAACATTTTTATTTAAATTTGATTTGAAAAGCCCCTCCCCTGATTTGTTGCTCAGACCTGCAGTCCTCTGAAAAGGTGTGTCTCAAATGTTGTTGTTGTTGTTGGTCTTTCGGCTGCTCCCGGCAAGGGGTCGCCACAGCGGAATATCCAGTCCGCACTACAACTTGGCACAGGTTTTACGCCGGATGCCCTTCCTGACTCAACCCTCCCATTTTATCCGGGCTTGGGACCGGCACTGTATCCAGTGGCTGGGGTGTGGGCACTGGCTGGAATCGAACCCGGGCCTTCCGCATAGCAGGCGAAACACCTACCACTGAGCCACCAGTGCCCAAAAGGTGTGTCTCAAATGAGTATCTCATTTACATAAACACAGAAACAGCATGTTCAGAGAGGAATGAAATGGGGGCAGTTTATGGTATGAAACAAAAATGCAGTGTCCGAGTGTTATTTCAGCTGGAGGATTAGTTGACTTTTTTGTGTGTGCATAAAAGTACACTACAATAGGTCTTGGTCATTATAAGTTTTCCTGCTCTGCACATGGGCCGTAAGGAGTTTGTCACCTGGAACATGAGTACAAAGTAGGTAATTGGGGCCAAATTCCACAACCAGCGTTCCATGTAAAACAAATGCATTCCAAAGTTCACCTGAGACTCATATAAGGCTTCTGAACCAAGCAGGTATCCTACAAAGTTATACAGTGTATTTAGTACCAATTTAACTCTTTTCTTTCCCTGAAAAAATACTTCCTTGGTGTTGTGCCAAAAAATAAATAGCTGGTAAAATCCGATGCAGACCCATCTTGACTTTATTAACAAAATTTAGTTTAGTCTTTTAAGAGTTTGAAACTGTCTTATTTATTCTTTTATTTATGAAATTCATTCAATCTCTACACTACTTATCCTGTTTAGAGTTTAGAGAAGCTTTGAGCCTTTCCCAGCGGACCCAGGGCACAACACAGGGGGTCCTCATCCATCACAGGGCACACATGCACACAGTCATTCACACACCATGGGCAATTAGAAAATGGTAATTCGCCTAATCTGCATGTCTTTGGACTGTGGGAGGAAACTGGTTTACCCAGAGGAAACCCACCAAACATGAGGAGAACATACAGAACATCCCACCCAACTCCAGGTGGGAACCGAACTCTAAATTCTGGAGGTTCGAATACACAGTTCTAACCACTATACCACCATGCCACCTTAAAATGCTTATATACATAAATAGTAAGACATTTTAGGAGAAACCTGAGATAACGAAATAAAAATGTGTATATATGTTTTTACAGGAAATATTAGAAATATTATTTAAGATATTTGTCATCATTTGCTACAGTAAGAGTTTATTAAAAGTTCTTATTTTCCAGGTATATTTAAGACACAAGCAATTTCAGTCATTTAAATAGTTTAAGCATTTATTTATTTATTTTCTGTAAAATCGACACTTTTAACTTAATAAAAATTCACCTTCTAAGTAAAATCTCTTATTTGGGGCCAATCTTAAAACATTAAGTTTCTGCTTTATATAACGTAGTATAATTCAGATGAACATATTCCCTAGTGTCCTTACAAATACCATAAAAAGGCATTTGCAATTTATCCTGGGAAGTGCAAAACTCCCCAAAAATAGTTGCATTAAATAGTTAGCTAATTTGTTTATTGTGCATCCATTAATTGACAATGAGTTCCGCCTTATGATCCATCAACAGCCATCTCGACTCGTTTCATGCTAAATGTTATTCTATAAGGAAAAACACAGATCATGTGAAATATGCCTGGTTTCATTTCACAATCAATTTAATTATATTAAGATATTTTATTTCACATCAAGTCAACAACCAATAACTTTCTCCTGCTTTCACTGGTAGATTTGTGCTGATGTGACAAAGAAGCGACACACACGCGCCCAGCTGGGAAACAGATGCCCCAGGTGTGCATTTGTTGTTAAGCCATGCAGTTCGGTGGAGAAACACTATAATTTTCCTCAGACTGTGAGGTCGGTGGACTGTTGGTAAGAGGGGGAGGTTGGAGGTGCTTGACCCCTGTTGAAAGCTGATTATCTCACCAGTCCTCCCCCTTCACCTCCCTCAGACATCACAGACCCACGCTTAAGTTTTGCTCAAGTGTGAAAATGCCCTTGGTGTTGTTGATGGAGTTTCCAGGTCTCTGATCTAACTTCAGCTGAAACTAAGACCTGATTCTAGCCCAAATATTTTTGTTCATTGGAAAAGGAAGACTCAATTTTCTTCTTCCCCCCCCCCCCCCCCCCCAATGTCTGTGCGGGGAAACAAGGTCATCGGTGCATACTTGTCTGATTTGTAGCATCTGCAAATATACTGTACATCATGGATACACTGTCTAGACTTGAACTTTCCATCAGCGCAACATGGACTACGGTTGTGAGAACAGAGAGTTGATTTAGTTGCAAATTGCTTTGATTTCATTCCAAAATCAATAATGTGGTTTAAAAACAAGATTGTCACAGCCGCTGATTACTTTGAAGCTAGCAATCCCCCACCACTGTCAACCCCAAACTGGTGGTGGCTCTTTTGACTGTCCAATAAAAACCAGTTGGTATCCAAAAGGTGTCATCTTGGGCCATGTGGTTTTTCATTTATGTTCATTTTCAAGTCTCTCTCTCTCTCTCTCTCTCTGTTTCTATCCTTCTCAATTTCTCTTTGTGTGTGTGTGTGTGTGTGTGTGTGCGCGCGGCTGTATGTTTGCACATGCATGCTTCAGGTGCTGTGGAAAAACACAGCTGCTGGATATGTCTTCTCCCACCCACCTTGTTTCAGGGCAAGTAAGGAAAGGTTGGTTTGTGTGCGTGTGTGTGTGTGTGTGTGTGTGTTTATGCACACATATGTTTTATAAAAATGTACAACGTGTATTACATGGTATTGGTATGCTTGTTTTATATTAATCAAATACATTAATAAAATGTATTCAAAAACACATTACACTAGACTGAACTCTAACATCAAAACTGTCGATTAAAAGATTAACATGGGACAATGCAAATGTTTACATTTTAAATGTGAATAAAACAGTTTGTTGTTATTGTATTAACTATTCATACTGACTTCAGGCTTGTTCTTTTTCCATTTGCACAGAAAAATAAACAGTGCTGGTGATGACCATGAATTAGTCTTTATAATACTTAATACCTGCTTTACCTCATTTCAGTTACATAAACATCAACCAATAACCAAGGCTTACTGGCTAAGTGGTAAAGACTGCCATCAAGTGGTGGCAAAGGGCTGGACAGTCTGAAGATCTATTTGCCATTAATGGAATTTAATTGTGCCTGTAATATGGTTGACCACATTCTGTGCATTTAATCTAGACTTTAATATGGAGATTTGTTACATTTATAGATTTTTTTTTAACACAACATGAATACATGAATATTACTACCATTACTGCTACAACTCCTAACACCACCACCACCACCAGTGCTACTACTTCTACTGTTACTACCACTGCTGCTTCACTAACTTCTACATATGTTAGTTTTACTTCTACAGCCGTGGGCAAAAGTTTTGAGAATGACACAAATATTAATGCTCATAAAGTCTGCTGATTCAGTGTTTTTAGAGCAGATGTTACTATGGTAAACTGAAGTATGATTACAAGCACTTCATACGTGTAACAGTTTACACAAAGAGTCAATATTTGCGCTTCACGCTGGCATGCTGTTAATCAACTTCTGGGCTGCATCCCGACTGATGGCAGTCGATTTTTGCATAATCAATGCTTGGAGTTCATCAGAATTTGTGGGTCTTTGTTTGTCCACCTGCCTTTAAAGGATTGACCACAAGTTTTCAATGGAATGAAGGTCTGGGGAGTTTCCTGGCCATGCACCCAAAATTTTGATGTTTTGACTCAGGGAACAAAACTTCAAAATTGTGGGTCCATGGCAAGGAAAACCCCCAGAGCAGGGGTCTCATGTACAAAGACTTGCGTTGAATTCATACTAAAACATTGCTTACGGACAAAGCTGTAAATGTGCGAACACAGTAAAAAAAATTAATTCATTAATTTTCTATACCGCTTAATCCTGTGTTCAGGGTTGCGGGGGACCTGGAGCCTATCCCAGGAGACTTCGGGCACTAGGCGGGGTACACCCTGGACAGGGTGCCAATCCATCGCAGGGCACACACACATACACACACTCACACACCCAATCACACACTACGGGCAATTTAGGAACGCCAATTAGCCTAACCTGCATATCTTTGGACTGTGGGAGGAAACCGGAGTACCCGGAGGAAACCCACCAAGCACGGGGAGAACATGCAAACTCCATGCACACAGAGACGGGAATCGAACCCAGACCCTGGAGGTGCAAGGCGACAGTGCTAACCACTACACCACCACGCCGCCTCTTAACTGGAATAATATCTTTAAATACATCACTCACCAAGAAGCCACCCATCGCGCACCCTGCCACCTTGGAGCCTCATCCCAACCATTTGTGAGGATGAATGAATCATTGGTTGACCCAGGCCACCTCGCCACAATATTTGTTAGGCGCATTTGAGCAGGGCAATCGTTCGCTGCAAATTGCGCTTTAATGTTTGGCTGGTCAACTGCATGGTATGGAAACCTTATATACCTGCTAGACATGCGGGTGATCCCGTCCCATACAGCTGGCACTGCACGGCTCAAAGACGACTGGCTTAACCCCGAGCGGTCTGCCGGTTCCCTTTGGAAAGAAGCAGTTGCCAGGAAACCAAGCGTTGTCAGCACCTGTAAGGGAACGGGTAATGCGTGGCTCCTCGCTGTCTCTCTTTCCAAATTTGGACCCAACTCAGCACAGAGCTCCAGGAGGATAGCTCTTGGAAATCTGAAACGGCTAATAAGCCAGTCATCATCATGGGCCAGAAAACACTGTGATCCCTAAAAATGTGTTCCCTTCGGATTCGGCCATTGACAATGTCCTCTAATAAGGCCAACACTGCCATTGCCATAGACTAAAGGGTTGTATACATTTGCAAATGCTTTTATATGTTCGAAATCACATAATTGGAAGAAAAATATTGTGTCAATTAACCCATTTTATCAATTATAAATGAATAGCAATGTTTTTCACATGTGTTGGTGCGATACTCTGTAGTGTGCAATTTAACATAATTGCCTCTAGGAGTCGCCAAAGGAAATAAAACAAACACACACAAGAAATACACGTACGCCAGACATGAAGTTGGCATGGAAGAACGCACATTCTCACGTTAATTTCACTGTTAGTAAATCCGACCGTGAGTGTGAAAACTGGTGTAAGCAAAGATTTTGAGCGTACGCAGCGTTGATACATGAGGCCCCTGGTCAATCCTCAAGAGGCAGGTGGACAAACCAAAACTCATAAATTCTGACAATCATATCCAAGCATTGATTATTCAAGAATGGGCTGCCATTAGTCAGGATGTGGCCCAGAGGTTGATGGACCGCATGCCAGGGTGAAGTGCAGAGGTCTTGAAATAGAAGGGTCAACACTGCAAATATTGACTCTTTGCATAAACTTAATGCAATTGTCAATAAAACACTTTGCTTGTAATTATACTATAGAAATTCAGTATTTGTGTCATTCTCAAAACTTTTGGGAAGGGCTGTACTAGCATTTTGGGTACATCAGGAGCTGTGTAACTGGTTCTATTCTAACTATGTGCGTTACCACGTTTGCTATTTCATCATAGACAGCAAGTTAGAACAAAGATGGAACATAAAACTCTGCAGGTAAATGGTCAAATCTGCCACAGAGATGTTTGACATGATTCGACAGGTTTCCAGCAATGCTGCAATGAGTCATGGTGTTTTAAGTGGCACGCGTGATTCAAGAGTGGAAGAACATAACTTCATGCAATAGTGAGGACTTCATGAACTTTTTTAATAATAAAATTGTAAATATCAGGCATAAAATTGAGGCTTTGAAACCGAACAATGTATTGTTACAGATGTTAACCTAGCCATGTCAGATTCAAACCTAGAATACTTTACTCCCCTTGAAGAGAATGAACTAATTTCACTCATCTCTTCTGCAAATTCATCAACCTGTATATTAGATCCTATACCGACACATTTTCTTAAACAGATAGTACCAGTAATAACAGAACCGCTGTTGAGAATAATTTCTTCCTCACTCAGCATTGGTTATGTTCCAAAATCTTTTAAATTAGCAGTTATCAAACCAATAATTAAGAAACCTGACCTCGACCCCTGTCAGCTGTCCAATTACAGGCCAATATCAAACCTCCCCTTTATCTCTAAGATTCTGGAAAAGATAGTAGCGGAGCAGCTATGCTCATATCTACATAGAAATGGCATACATGAACTGTATCAGTCAGGATTTAGGCCTCATCACAGCACAGAAACAGCACTCGTTAAAGTAGTAAATGACCTCCTATTGGCCTCTGATCAGGGTTGTGTAACTATGCTTGTATTTCTCGACCTCGGTGCAGCTTTTGACACCATTGATCATGCTATTCTTCTTCACAGATTAGAAAATGTAGTAGGAATTAAGGGTACAGCCCTCTCCTGGCTCAGATCCTATTTGACCGATCAATATCAGTATTTAGACTTAAATGGCGATTATTCTGCATGTTCTCTAGTGGAGTTTGGCGTTCCGCAGGGTTCAGTTTTAGGCCCACTGCTTTTTTCCCTTTACATGCTTCCTCTCGGCAACATAATCCTTAAGCATGGTATTAGTTTTCATTGTTATGCTGACGACACACAGTTATATGTCTCAGCAAAACCTGATGAGAAAAACCAGCTTAGTAAAGTTGAGCAATGTGTGCAGGACATAAGAAATTGGATGCTTATTAACTTCCTTCTGCTTAATCCGGATAAGACAGAAGTTCTAGTCATAGGACCGCATACAGCTAGGAGTAAAATCTTAGATCACACCGTAACTTTAGATGGCCTTTCTGTTCCATCAAGTGCAACTGTAAAAGACCTCGGCGTGATTATAGATTCCAGCCTTTCATTTGAAGCTCATGTAGATAATATCACCAGGATAGCATTCTTTCACCTCCGAAATATTGCAAAGCTAAGAAATATACTGTCGATACACGATGCAGAAAAACTAGTTCATGCTTTTATCACCTCTTGGACTATTGTAATGCCTGTTCAGCTAGGTGCATAAACAAGCTTCAGCTAGTCCAGAATGCAGCAGCGAGAGTCCTCACTAGAACCAGAAGATATGAGCACATCACCCCTATCCTATCTTCACTGCATTGGCTTCACTGCATAAATAGATTGGCCTTAGGTAAAGGAGCAGATCTGGGGGACTCATGGACGTAGAGTATTATGGTGAACTGGTATGTTTAGATGCTGTCTTCCTCACTCTCATTGAACACTCAGGTTTGTTGACGGTGAGGTGATTGTTTGCTTTACATCTCAGGGAGCCCTCATGTTTGTGTTTCCTTCTGGCTCTAACTCTTTTAGTTATGCGGTCATAGTTAGTCCTGCCGGAGTCCCTGCTTGCACTCTACAGTAAATATACATTCACATTATACATTATGTGACTGTGACCATACCTAACTGCCATGTTTCCTCTTCTTCTCTTTCTCACCCTCTTTCTCTTTCCTCTCTCCCCCTGTCTCCCCCTTTCACTCTTTCTCTCTCTCTCTCTGTCGAGCTACACATGTCGTTCCTGAGCTGCCAGTAATCCAGACTCCCTCTGCCCTCCGGACCTGTTTGACCCATCCTGGTGCCCCGTTTCTGGTTGGAGGTCTCGTCGCATGGATGCCCCGTGTGTCTCTTTGAGATGCGTCTGGTGTCTGGGGATGATTCTCTCTACTTAGAAGACGGTTCTGGACTCGACTGGTGTTAGCAGCTGTTTCTCTGAGGATTTGACAATTTGATAGTTCAGAACTGGAACTTTCTACAAGTCTATCTGAGTCTCCAATAACTACCCGGACTCCATTTTAACATCAATTAACATCAACTATTATAGCTGAACTGCCTGCCACCTAACACACTGTATAAATGCAGAATATTTCCTGCTCTCTGCTTTACCCAGATGAGGATGGGTTCCCTGTTGAGTCTGGTTCCTCTCAAGGTTTCTTCCTATTACCATCTCAGGGAGTTTTTCCTTGCCACTGTCTTGCTCACCAGGGACTATCTGAACATTTTGTTTCATACACATTCACATTCCATACAAACTTAAATAATTCTTTTGACTGTGTAAAGCTGCTTTGAGACAATGTCAATTGTTAAAAGCACTATACAAATAAAATTGAATTGAATTGAATAACTGGAAAATGACAAGACCTTCAAAAAAGCTCAATGAGCGAAAAAATGTCAAAACCATTCGGCAACTTGTGCATGATGATGGTCGAGAACTTCTGCACCCACCCTACTCGCCTGATAAAAATAAAGTATTAATAAGTGAGTAATAAGTAATAAAGTCTTATTAACAGAGTTAGTCTCGAAACTTTCTGAAACCACCTTGTATGACTACTATCACCACTACGACTAATAATACTAATGTTACCACTGATATGACTCTAAAAAAGAGGACAAAGTTAAAAAAATGTGAACACAGAAATAAGATCTTAGTAAAAAGTGCTTTTTCCTTCACTTGAAAGACAATTACACAATAACTAGGCTAGAATCAGTGATTATAATCCATGGGTTGGGGAGCGTTGCAGCAATATATGGTTAAAGTTCATAAAGACAATAAGACAGTAACAGTGAGGAAATCATGCCATTCATCTACTTAATCTCCAGGAACTTGGATTAGGTGATTATAGCAATCTATTATTTAAAAATCAAAAAAGAAAACATGGAAAATAAAAACAACTAGCCTAGAATCCAATTTTCGTTATCACAAATTTAATGACAATTATTATTATTTTAAACAGATTAATCACCAGACTAGTTCTACTTGCTGTATCTCACACCTTTCCAAGAGTGACCCATTGGCCAGGAACTTGTGGTGCATCTCTATGCAGTCCTCCAAAAGATTGAGCCTTGGAACTCTGCCTTGACTGAGTCTACCACTACACAGTTCCTTTCCTTTGACCATGTGGTGGTCATTATTGAGAAAACTCCCTCTGTGTGAGAACTGCAGGAAATGGACAATAGGTAGGCACTAAGGGTCTTCAAGTTCCTGAGAAGGGCATCAGTTTGGGTGACAAGTTTAAAAAATCTCTCGTCAATTCTCCATTTCAGCAGAGCTACCAAGAACAAAGTCATTTTTTTTTAAAATAGCCCATCTTTTTCAATGTCTGACAAACTTCAGGCTTTCACTGCTTTGTAGAACTGTTGAAAGGTGGCATGTTTTAGTCTCAATTTAGGGATTTGGCTGTGGAAGCTCTGTTCAGAGAAATCATATCTCTTGCTGAGGTGTACTTGTGTGCTCTTTGGTAGACAACATTAAAGCCGACCTTACGTCTCCAGGCCAGATCCGGAGTGAGCTCTTTTAGTTTGTTGCTGACAGTGAAGCCAAAGTAGTCCCTCTGTCTTCTCTCAGGATGGTTGTTCAGATTGCACAGAGCTGAAAGACTGAGATGATGCAAAAAGCGTTGTAGCTTCTAATGCATCCAATGCTACAGACAGTGAAGACTTACTAGTTGTAGTAGCTCTTACTAGTTGTAACGGGTTCGACCCTATGTGCACGGGCGACATCATGAAACACGGACACGAGGCGAGGTCTTACGGGAAAAAGCGTAAATTATTTGGAAAAAATGGGGAAGGAAACAGTTAAAGGAGGGAGGACGGAAAGAAGGGAAAGGGAAGGTGATGCATGTGCTGGTCTGGTTGGCAGTGCCCCGCTGGCATGCGGGCACAGGCTGGTGAGTGGTGGTGGCAGGCTGAGTGGCAGCTTTGGAGCATGCGGAGGTAGCGCTCCTGCACGCCCCCGATGACGACGACCTCGTCCGTTGGCGCGAGCCAAGACCGGCACCTCCCAGCTCTCTCTGGGCGCGGCCACGATGTCGGCTGGGCGGCTTTCCTGGCTGGGATCGCTCTAACACACCTTTACCCCTGAGACTCAATGTCAATGCGGCAGTACTTGCAGAAACCATGGTATTCATCTTTCTTGCTTTTGCTGGCAACCTAGTGTTCTGAACACCATGTAGATGTGGAGGGAATTTTTCTTTTCAGCATATAAAAGCTATTTTCTCAGTTGCATGGTGTAAAATAGTGGTGAAGAAATGAGGACAAACAGGCAAAAACAGGAAAACCAGACTCTCGGGATAAAGGGGGGGAGAGAGAGAGAGAGAGAGACTTTGGCAGGGCTAGCTATGACAGCATAACTAAAAGAAAGAGGAAGAAGGAAGCACAGATATAAGGGCTCCTTGAGAAGTAAAGCAACCCAGGGAGTCAGTTCGCCCTCAACAATCCTGAGTGAACTGGTGAAAGTGGGGGAAGACAGCATCCAAACACCATTCTGCTACAGTTCTGCTACTTTACCTAAAGAAAACCTATTCACAAAAGGGCTGAGTAAATAAATAAGTTTTCCGCCTAGACCTAAACATTTAGTCTGTGTCTGAGTCCTCAACATTAATTGGAAAGCTATTCCACACTGTAAAAAAATCCAACTCAATAAATGTTGAATGAATTAATATTGTATTGTTGGTCCAACTTCTTACAGTGGTTTTTGTTGAGACAGTGTTCTTGAAAACTTTGAAGACACAGACTTCAAAGAATAAACTAAAAAAAAAAAATCAAGTTGAGTCACTGAGATCTTCACTGAGATACTATCACATGATCTACGTGTTACATGTTAGTTTGGCTTTAGAGTTGCTACTGTTTATCTATGAATGTTATATCGGTTAACTTATCTGTATGAAAACCGAATTGAGTAAATACCTGGATAATGTAAACAGCACTCCAAACATCTAGCTACTCCTAAGAATGAGAAAGTATTGAAAATATCAAACCTATCTAAACTAAATACCCAAAATATCTAGAATTCCAGAAACAGTCTTTTACACACTCTGGTAGTATATATATATAAGGTGTTAGAGGGGACTGTAGTGCTTGAGGGCCTGGGTGACTATGCAGCAGCTTTAGGAGTGGTGTTTGTTCAAGTCTGTGTTCTAAAGTTTTATTTCAAAAGGACTGGATGTACACCTACGAAGCCATCCAAACGATTATTATTAGACTTGAAGAGACACGCTCCCGTCAGATTCACATGTTGAGAAACAAACTCTTGTTGCCATGGGCTCTTCTTTTGTGTCTGACTCATTGGGGGAAAAAAGGCTTTAAAAGTCAAAACTTTTGTCTCGTCGGTCCACAAGGTATTTTCCCAAAAGTCTTGGCAATCATTGAGATGTTTCTTAGCAAAATTGAGACGAGCCTTAATGTTCTTTTTGCTTAAAAGTGGTTTGCACTTTGGAAATCTGCCATGCAGGCCGTTTTTGCCCAGTCTCTTTCTTATGGTGGAGTCGTGAACACTGACCTTAATTGAGGCAAGTGAGGCCTGCAGTTCTTTAGATGTTGTCCTGGGGTCTTTTGTGGCCTCTCGGATGAGTTGTCTCTGCGCTCTTGGGGTAATTTTTGCTCATTTTTTTTTATTATTATGATATTATAATATAAAATAATCAGTAAGATACTGATAAGCCACTGGTGTTATCCAAGTATTTTACTGATCTTTAAGTAAAATAGAACCTGTATTCTCCTGTTTTATGCAGATCACTGTTTTAACTTTGACTAGTTTGGGAAGAATAAAGTTTTTAAGTAATGTTTGTTTGTTGGAGTATTATTAGGTCAACTTTTTTTTATGGACAAACAATTATTTGAACCAATTACATCAATGGGCTACAATGGGAGACAATTAAAATTTTTAAATAGATGAAAAGTTGGGCTAAGTCAACCCTACAGAAATATAATTAATTGAACCCACAACCAATACTCCTTGAGCTAACTTAAATATTTGAATTTCAAGTCGAGATTTTTAACTGGATACATGTTGTGTCAACTAAATAGCAATGTGAAATATTTCAACTTGGCCAGCAAATTCTGAAAAAGTTGAGTAAATTTGTGTTGAGGCGGCTTTCTGTTTTCACAGTGAATAACGGTTTGTGAGGAAAAGCTCTGGTACATGCTTTAGTCTTAATTATACAATGTACCAACAAATAGCCTACACCTTTTAAACTGTCCAGACATGACAAATCATATAATACCATTATGCGTAATTGCATAAAAATGGTGCAGACAGTAATAGATATAGCACCTGAAGCAGAGAGAGGGGGATTTTTACTATGAAAAAGGCTACTGTTAGCTAATTCTGTTCTTAAGTAATTCAGTGCTTAAGTACATTTGAGTACTTGTTAAATTTTACTCAAGTAAAATGTAAGTGGATGGCTTCTGATTTTACTTAAGTAATATTTGACCTAGGGTATTTGCCTGTTGAAGCTGAAGCCTGTGACAATGGTAGAGTGGTGATCCTTCTCCTAGTGCTTGGAAACCCCTTCAAACACATGTGCAAACCGCAATAAGTCAGAACCTCATCCAGGGTGTCCCCCACCATGTGCCCCAAGTTCCTGAGGCTTTAATTACCTGTATAAGCTAGGGTTAGGATCAGTGGTGTCAAAAGTATTCACATTCATTACTTGAGTAGAAGTATAGATACTAGGGTTTAAAAAGACTTCTTTAGAAGCTGAAGTATCAACTCAAGCTTTTTACTCAAGTAAAAGTGTAAAAGTACTGGTTTCAAAACCACTTAAAGTATAAAAGTAACGTGAGGGGGGGAAAGCATTAAGGATAAAAGCTTAGGCTGTGCCTATATACAGTATATAATATATATATATATATATATATATATATATATATATATATATATGTATGTGTGTGTGTGTGTGTGTGTGTGTGTGTGTGTGTGTGTGTGTGTAGGTGTGTGGTCAGCCGGCCACTCCTGGGAAGGTTCGCCACTGTTCCATGTTTTTGCCATTTGTGGATAATGGCTCTCATTGTGGTTCGCTGGAGTCCCAAAGCTTTAGAAATGGCTTCATAACCTTTACCAGACTGATAGATCTCAATTACTTTTGTTCTCATTTGTTCCTGAATTTCTTTGGATCTTGGCATGATGTCTAGCTTTTGCGGTGCTTTTGGTCTACTTCTCTGTGCACTGTAAAAAAATTCTTGCTACTCCAACTAAAAAATTTCTAGTGACCTGTTGCATCTAAAATTTTTAGTTGGCTCAATTTAAGTTGTATAAACTATTTTGTTTTTGCTGTGCTGATTACCTCTAAATGTACACACAAATTGAAATAAAACATTCTGTCAACTAAATGTTCTATGCTGAATAAACATGCCTAGTTAGGCCAACAAGCAGTCTCAAATTGAAATATAATGTTGTGTCAATTAAATGTTCCAAGTTGACTGAAAGGTACATTTTGAATTGGAAATTATGCTTGCATAATTATAAAATTAACATCTTAAAGTTTACTTGAGTAGGTTATTCACTGTGGCCACATTTCAAATAACATGACACATTCCTCTAAATTTGAATATTTTTTTAATGTAAACTTTAAACACCTGTTAAAGACTATCAACATTGATTAAGTGCAATCCAGCTACTCTTTCAACAAATAAACAAATGCTGCATTGTTATAACAAAATATGCAAATAACATTCCAAAATGCAAGAATGAAACTGTGCCCTTAACATTCATGTTACAAAGCTTACTAATATCACACTCAGTCAAAACAGTATACTGGAAAAATAGACTTCTGCCTTGTAGAACAAAACATACTGATATTTCTCAGTAAAAACGTGCAGTGGCTTATTTGAAAATAAAATATTTGCTTTAACTCAGAAATGGTTTAAGATAAAAAAAAAAAAAAAAAAAGTAAATGTTGTGAAATAATTTTGCCAAGCTCCAAGATTGTTTGCAGATGCAGTAAGCACTGTTTCCCAGATATTCTCCCTAATACCTGAAATACAAAAAGAAAAATATATGAATAACTAATTAAGTAACCGTTTGTAGTTCAAAACCATTAAAAATCCTAGACAAAAAATGTCCGTTTAGCTATTATAACCGTTTTCAGACACTATAAGGTTAATGAATGATGAAGGAGTGAGAACATTAAGCTCCCTCAGTGCCGCACTAACGCGCCGTCTTTTTCAAATAGCCTTTGAAATTATCAGTCATTAAGATGATCAAAATGTATGTAACGTAAGTAAACTTTAGCGGTTTCATAGATTAACATTAATGTCAATGTACAGTGGTGTGAAAAACTATTTGCCCCCTTCCTGATTTCTTATTCTTTTGCATGTTTGTCACACTTAAATGTTTCTGCTCATCAAAAACCGTCAACTATTAGTCAAAGATAACATAATTGAACACAAAATGCAGTTTTTAAATGAAGGTTTACGTTATTAAGGGATTAAAAAACTTCAAATCTACATGGCCCTGTGTGAAAAAGTGATTGCCCCCCTTGTTAAAAAATAACTTAACTGTGGTTTATCACACCTGAGTTCAATTTCTGTAGTCACCCCCAGGCCTGATTACTGCCACACCTGTTTCAATCAAGAAATCATTTCAATAGGAGCTACCTGACACAGAGAAGTAGACCAAAAGCACCTCAAAAGCTAGACATCATGCCAAGATCCAAAGAAATTCAGGAACAAAAGTAATTGAGATCTATCAGTCTGGTAAAGGTTATAAAGCCATTTCTAAAGCTTTGGGACTCCAGCGAACCACAGTGAGAGCCATTATCCACAAATGGCAAAAACATGGAACAGTGGTGAACCTTCCCAGCAGTGGCCGGCCGACCAAAATTACCCCAAGAGCGCAGAGACAACTCATCCGAGAGGCCACAATAGACCCCAGGACAACATCTAAAGAACTGCAGGCCTCACTTGCCTCAATTAAGGTCAGTGTTCACGACTCCACCATAAGAAAGAGACTGGGCAAAAACGGCCTGCATGGCAGATTTCCAAGGCGCAAACCACTTTTAAGCAAAAAGAACATTAAGGCTCATCTCAATTTTGCTAAAAAAACATCTCAATGATTGCCAAGACTTTTGGGAAAATACCTTGTGGACCGACGAGACAAAAGTTGAACTTTTTGGAAGGTGTGTGTCCCGTTACATCTGGCGTAAAAGTAACACAGCATTTCAGAAAAAGAACATCATACCAACAGTAAAATATGGTGATGGTAGTGTGATGGTCTGGGGTTGTTTTGCTGCTTCAGGACCTGGAAGGCTTGCTGTGATAGATGGAACCATGAATTCTACTGTCTACCAAAAAATCCTGAAGGAGAATGTCCGGCCATCTGTTCGTCAACTCAAGCTGAAGTGATCTTGGGTGCTGCAGCAGGACAATGACCCAAAACACACCAGCAAATCCACCTCTGAATAGCTGAAGAAAAACAAAATGAAGACTTTGGAGTGGCCTAGTCAAAGTCCTGACCTGAATCCTATTGAGATGTTGTGGCATGACCTTAAAAAGGCGGTTCATGCTAGAAAACCCTCAAATAAAGCTGAATTACAACAATTTTGCAAAGATGAGTGGGCCAAAATTCCTCCAGAGCGCTGTAAAAGACTCGTTGCAAGTTATCGCAAATGCTTGATTGCAGTTATTGCTGCTAAGGGTGGCCAAACCAGTTATTAGGTTCAGGGGGCAATTACTTTTTCACACGGGGCCATGTAGGTTTGGATTTTTTTTTCTCCCTAAATAATAAAACCCCTCATTTAAAAACTGCATTTTGTGTTTACTTGTGTTATCTTTGACTAATAGTTAAATGTGTTTGATGATCAGAAACATTTTGTGTGACAAACATGCAAAAGAATAACAAATCAGGAGGGGGGCAAATAGTTTTTCACACCACTGTACATACCATCTGAAAAAAAAATGCGTTAGGAGCTGAAACGAGTGCATTGCCAGATAACTACTGTAACACTCCAAATTATATACATAAACACTCGAAAATATAATGTTCTAAAGCTTGCTGCTGGATAATATATATGTTATAAAGCTAAAATTGATGATTACTTTGCAGGACAGTTAGTTTCCATGAAGTACTCACCATTTCGGGAGTTCGAAAATTCTGGAAGAACACGTTTGCGCATGCGCAGAGGTCCGTCTTGTTCGTCTAACATAAAATTGTTTGTGTGCAGTTAAATGTTTCATGAACACAGTTATACTCGTTGCCTTGATGAAACTTTCGTAGTTGAGTAATGAAATTTTTACAATCATTGAGAAAACATATTTTTCTTTTTTGACACAAGCATTATATTAGCTCAACATATATTTCTTTTTTCCAACAACTATTTTCAGGATTTATTTTATACAGTGTGTCAGGTAGCTCCTATTTAAGTGATTTCTTGATTGAAACAGGTGTGGCAGTAATCAGGCCTGGGGGTGACTACAGAAATTGAACTCAGGTGTGATAAACCACAGTTAAGTTATTTTTTAACAAGGGGGGCAATCACTTTTTCACACAGGGCCATGTAGATTTGGAGTTTTTTTTTTCTCCCTTAATAATGTAAACCTTCATTTAAAAACTGCATTTTGTGTTCAATTATGTTATCTTTGACTAATAGTTAAGCAGAAACATTTAAGTGTGACAAACATGCAAAAGAATAAGAAATCAGGAAGGGGGCAAATAGTTTTTCACACCACTTTATGCACTGTCGTATTTATATTGGTTTTAATAAAAGTGTGCTAGAACGCGTTCAGCTTCATGACTAGCTCGTTCAGAATCAGGTATTTATTGTAGATTGTTTGACGCGATTTTCTTGTCATACATCTCCGTGCAGCACAGCTCGTTAAACCCTCCTGAAGCCCAGCTTCACTGGAACTCAATGGGCAGCACAAAGGAGATTTTTTCACTGCAGAAAAGCTGTTCGGTAATTGGATAAATGCACCAAAATCGTCACTTCCAGGGAAGCTCAGCTTCTCTGGGAGTGAATGGAGCGGTGGGCGGGCCAGGATGCTGGGCTGCTGCATGATGATTGGAGGAGCTGTTTAAAGGGCGGAACCCCTTTTTTGATTGACAGCATGTCTTAAGTATACATCAGCGCTACAGTGATTCGAGTTCAGTCCCATGAGGATTAGCAGGTGAAGTGAGGTGGTACGACGAACTGCTGCACTCTGTATTGCTTGCTGGTGATATAAAACATTTTTGTTTGTACAAATCATTCTTTAAATTAAAAAAAAAACATATTATAGCGTTCTTGACTTTGCTCCTTGTTTCAGCATTGTAAAGTTAGTTCGTTCTTATAATTAAAGTAGCTTGTGGAAGGGAAAACTAGCCAGAATTTACGTACAAATAACATAATGAATTTTATGAATAACGGTTTGTGAGGAAAAGCTCTGGTACATGCTTTAGTCTTAATTATACAATGTACCAACAAATAGCCTACACCTTTTAAACTGTCCAGACATGGCAAATCATATAATACCATTATGCGTAATTGCATAAAAATGGTACCCTAACCCTAACACCCACCTACCCACCCCCATAGGTGGAAGGTAACTAAGCAAATTTACTGGGAATAAGTATATATTTCACATGACTACACTTTACTTACAGTTGAGTAGTTGAGTTGAGTAGTAATGGATACTTTTTATTTTTGCTCCACTATATGCTAGAGCAAATATCAATACTTTCTACTTCACTACATTTCTGCATGGTCATTGTATTACAAAACCACAGTGGTATGTAGTATTTTAAGTTAATATGTTATATAATATATATAATAATAACCTGTTGTCTATCACTCATAATTGCGTGATTACTCTTCTTGATGAGATCTCATTGCATTGGCACCAAACTGATATTGTTGGCAATAAGAAAGCCACTTGTCAGTGAGACTAATGAAGAAATAAAACTTAAACAGGTACATGTGCTAGGGATCATAAAGATTTGGACTTTGGAGCAATGGCAAAAGGTGATGAATTCAGCTTGATCCTATTTCATACCAATGAGTCGGGGTAAGAAGGGAAGCACATGAAGAGATGTACCCATCATGCATAGTGTCCACTGTACAAGCCTCTGGAAATAGTGTTATGATCCGGGTTTGCATCAGTTGGTCAGGTCTAGACTCAGCAACATTATGTGGCAATGAAATGAAGTCAGCTGACGACCTGAATGTACCGAATGACCAGGTTATCACATCTAGGTTATGGAGTTTCTCTTTCCTGATGGCACAGTGATATTCCAGAACTCAAACTGTGAAAGAGTGGTGCTGGCAGCACAAGAAATCAAATTCGTCAAACCACTCTGCCCCATAATCAAAGCTAAAGTGAGTGATTATTTTTTTTGTTGGATTATTTTGAATCATGAAACTTGTACATAGAAGCACACCACCTGTGTTGCCATATAAAATAGGATGTGTGTGACATATAAATATCTGTATTATTGGAAAATACATTTTCAACTGTGTTGACACATGACTTTCAAATGTCTTTTTAAATGGTTGGAAAGAACGGAGAAAGGCCTCAGGAGTTGGTTATTATATATCGGTCTAATTTAAATAGCATAGAGGATATCTGAGCATGATTAAATTACCTTGGTGCAGAAGGCTTACAGAATGAAAGTTTGATTCTTTAATAGAAATTGTGTGCTTGTTGTGCCCTGCGATGGATTGGCACGCTGTCCAGGGTGTACCCCGCCTAGTGCCCGAAGTCTCCTGGGATAGGCTCCAGGTCCCCCGCGACCCTGAACACAGGATTAAGCGGTATAGAAAATGAATGAATGAATGAATGTGTGCTTGTGTCAGGAAGTTTATCACATGTAAATTATTGCAAAATAGATTGTATGTTTACGTACATAATGTTTTAGTGTGAGCGTGTGTGGGAAGTTACAAAACCGGGGAAGGTTGAGGTTTGTGAACATTCACATCACACCTCTTGCCCAAATAATACATTACTGTAAGTGTTTACATGCAATCAGATATGCCATGATATAGATCCCAATGCATCACTTGTCATGCAGACTTTGTTGAGTAGTACCTTTGGACAGAGGAAGAGTTAGTCTACTGACATGTGCAATGTAGACGACCTATGTCGGGTAATAAAAATTTTATGCCAGAATATGTAGAATCAATAAATTATTTTTTATTATATGATCATGATGCAAATCACACATCAATTTTAATCAGGTTCATAATTTTGCTTATGGCACCACATATGTTTCATAGCTCCACCTTTGTGGTTTTAAAGAGCAAATACAAAGTAATTTTGTATAATAATCCGTAATTTTCTATTTTTTTTTCTTTCCAAAAACAATGTTCTGTAAGAACAAACAAAGGGAAATTACAGAATGGGTGTTTGCTCTTTGTATTTGCCACAAAGCTGGGGCTATGAAAGATATATTTTGCCATTTTTGTGGTTTTAAAGATCAAATAAAAAGTTTTTTTTCAAAAACAAATGTTCTGTAAAACAAAAAACAAACAAACAAACAAACAAATAAATAACACTCAATTAATCCACTTCTGTTCATCATTTATAATGATATATCACACAAACTTTTATTCTGAAACTAGCCACATCATGGTTTCTTTATGTCCATACTGTTTAGCTCCCTCTAAGGTATATAGTGCTGTTGCTTTAAATCTTCAATATATGTCTCATTCCAGTTCAGACTTATGGCTTGCCAGGTGTCCTGGCACTTTTCAAGTCTACCAACCACATGTTTTTCATTGCCCACAGCATGTTTATAATCTGCAGTGCTTAATGTTTGATGCTTCAGAAATGGATGCAGTTTGCAGTCCATTAGATTCTTGGAAATAAAATGGCTGATCTTAACACGTGAAATGCTAACATACTGACTCAGAGTAGTGGTTGCCGTTCTGCTCATCACCTTGTTGATCTCCAAATTGCAACCAATATTCTCATTCTCAGAGTATTGCACTTATATTCAAATCATGTGCCTTCGTGATTACTGTAAGTCATATACTAAAATATGATGTGTGTATACTGTATTACTGTAAATCAGTGGTTTCCAAATCTTGCCTTGGAGGACAAACTGCCTGCACTGTCGCCTTGCACCTCCAGAGTCCAGGTTCGATTCCCAGCCAGGTTTGATTTTTTTATTTTTTTTTGCATGTATCTCCCCCTGCTTGGTGGGTTTCCTCCAGGTACTCCAGTTTCCTCCCACAGTCCAAAGTCATGCAGATTAGGCTAATTGGTATTTCCAAATTGCCCATAGTGTGTGAGTATGTGTATACGTCCTGTGATGGATTGTCCAGTGTGTACACTGCCTCATCCCCTATAGTCTCCTGGGATAGGCTCCAGGAGCCCCCCTGCGACCGTGTATAAAGGATGAGGTGGTATAGACGATGAGTGAGTGAGTGAGTGAGTAAATGATGTTTGCTGGGACCTGAGAGAAGGCTAAAATGTGCAGAGCAGGGGGTCCTCCAGGACCATAGTTCAGAACCACTGGTGTAAACCAGTTGAATAAAATAATTGTTATATAATCCAAAGAGTGAAAGTAATTTACAATGTGAGAAAGAGGCTAGGACATCAAGAAAAGTTTTCTTATCCAGATCTAAAGTACTATTGATTTCTACGGATTTAACCCAAATGGGTGTTTAGTATTACTACTACTGTATCTGTGTATCAGGTTTTATGTAGTAGTGGAGGTGCAGATTTAATTTACTGTAAAAAAAAAAACTGAACAAACAAGTGAAATCTTAGTCTCTTAAACATTAGTCATAATCTGTAGGCAAAAACAGAGGATTAAGGATGCACATGCGAAAGCGAAACACAAAATCCAGAACTTAAATATTAATAATTATTAGGTGATACAAAAAAAATGTGTGAGTCAGAGAGGCATCTGCCTCGTTCATGTGAATGTGCTGAGGTTGATGGGAAATTTAGTATTGTGGTACTCTTGACACACCACACCTAACTAGGCCTGAAAAACCTGTTATAATCAAAGGGACGCGTACGAGTTAACTCACAGTAAAAATGACAAGCAGCATTTAATTCAACCCTTTACATTCCCTGAGCGCTTCCTCATTAGTGAAGAAAGCAGACTAACCTTATTTCTTAAGAAGAGCTTCCTCTTCTTATCATTACTGCTTATCATTAGCACAAATAAAAAGAAATTCACATTTGATACCTGGATTAATAAAGCTCTAACATCGCAGCTTGAAACAGAAACACTTCCTTATATACTGTACACAGTTAGCCAAATAAATTTATACACGAATCAACAGTTGTTATACTGTGTATGTGCCCTATTTTAAACCTCAAACTGAATTATGGCAGCAATATGTAGTATTATGTTTCCTCTAAAGATGTCAGTAGTCGCACAATTGCTGTGATCGCCAGAAGAGATATATTATATAGAGAAGTATATTCTTTATGTTGGAGTGTTTTTTTCTTTTGGCTGAGGCTATACACACACACACACACACACACATACTGTACACACACACTGATCAGGAAAAGAAGAACCAATCAGTCAACTAAACAAGAAATACATTATGCTTAAAAGTCTAAGTCTGAATATTCTGGTGTTGGCAGAATATTATATATATGGATACATTGTGTACCACATACCACAAATGGATACATTGGGTTCACAAACAGAAAATAGGATGCTGATCATGTACTTGGAGGTGTGTGTAAGTCGAACAGAAAAGAAACGTGTGTGTGTGTGTGTGTGTGTGTAATAATAATGACACTTTTAGTTTAATCTTCATTCATAAGAGACAATATATATATTATACACATATACATATAATATTCAGACTTTTGTACTTAATATATTTCTTGATTAATTGATTGATTCATCTTTTCCTGATCAGTTTCATGATATCAACCATTTGAAAAAGTCTGTCCTGTCTTCTCTATCTCCAGCTCCAGATTTCAGCTCTTTCAGTTATAATACCGGAGTATATTATTATTGTTATTCATTAATTCATCTTCTATACCGCTTAATCCTGTGTTCAGGGTCGCGGGGGACCTGGAGCCTATCCCAGGAGACTCAGGGCACGAGGCAGGGTACACCCTGGACAGCGTGCCAATCCATCGCAGAGCACACACACACACACACACACACACACACACTCAGTCACACACTATGGTCAATTTGGGAACCTCAATTAGCCTAATCTGCATGTCTTTGGACTGTGGGAGGAAACCGGAGTACCTGGAGGAAACCCACCAAGCACGGGGAGAACATGCAAACTCCATGCGCACAGAGGTGGGAATCGAACCTGGCCAGGAATCGAACCCGGACCCTGGAGGTGCAAGGCGACAGTGCTAACCACTACACCACCGTGCCGCCATTATTGTTATTATTATTCATAATAATTCATATTGCACTGATGGCATTAGGTACAGTATTTTCAAGCTCTGATTGATAAAGATCCTAAACAGGAGCACTAGACTGGAGAGCACAGAGGTTTAGAGTACTCTGTTGAGGACACCCTGTGCTATCTAATATATGCATAACCCTGCATTAGATTGCATGTTTAAAGGAAAACCTTAAACAATAAATTTTTACATAGGTCACTTTAACATTAATCCAAATACACTGAGCATATCATGTAGAGACAGACAGAGAGAGAGAGAGAGAGAGAGATGAGTAGGCTTATAGAGGTTATAAGGGGGAGGGAAAAAAATCACAAAATGTCCCAAGACACAGTATGCAACCTTCTGCACGCCCCTTCTCCACCCATCCATACAGCACTCTGCCTATTGGGTCACACCTCACACTGCTGTGCTGAGCTAATGCCTCGCTCATGTCGGCTGCTGTCACGCACACAAACGCGCGCGCACAGGGAAAGACGCGCGCGTCACACCACACGTCACTGTCGCGCGCTCGAGACAGAAGCGTCCGAACAGAGACGCGCGTCTGTGGACACAAGGTCAGTGGACGAGGAACGGACAGAGGAACGGACCGTCAGACTTCACAGGGTAAGGGGGTGGGGGAGGGGAGGTTCTTTTAAGAAAGGATTATCAAAGGTTCTGGTGTGTTTTATTTACCACTAATGGATACATTGTGTTTATAAACATCAAACAGGATTCTGATCGAGTATTTCGAGGTGTGTAGGCTGTATAAGGTTTGTGTGTGTGTGTGTGTGTTTATAATGACAGTTGAGTTTATTATTCATTTATAAGAGACATGTCAGGTAGTGTCACGTCAGATGGTGGATCCGGTTTACTCGCTGTGAAGTGATGCAGAGACACACCGGATTGTTGCGTCATTCTCATCCACCAATCATCTTCGAGCTCTTCCTCCATGTGTGCTTGGCTTATTTCATAATTTATCCAGCAGACTACCAGTCTAACAGTGATGCTCTGTGTGTGTGTGTGTGTGTGTGTGTGTGCGAGAGAGAGAGCTACAAATATCATGGATTTGTTCAGGCGGGCTCTTCATAAGAGGGTTTGGCACTAGAAGAGATCTTCTTACCTATACAGTAAGCATGCTGGGTGAACTCGAATTATTACCTGTGTGGGTGTGTGGTGGGGGTGTGTGTCATGTCCAAGTACTTACTGTGACACCTGGAGGTTATAACTGTACAAACACAAAAGCAACAAAGATGGTCAGTTGCCTAATCACGAGCTTGCTGACGGCTTCAGGTCATGCAGAAGGTCAGAACGTCGTGAAATACAGCACAACCATCTTCAAGCATCACCCCCCCCCTTATAAATTAATTTATTTATGCGGTTCATACAAAAAGTTAATGCTTTTGGAATAAAATGTCCGTACCAAAATTTGTTACATTTTTGAGTAAGTAAGGTTTAGCTATTAATACATATTAAATACTTAATTGACTTTAATTGAACAGTTGTAAGAGCAAAAACTCTCCTACAACAGATCGTTAAACAGCATGATTATGTCTTTCAGACGGTCCAGGTCTACCAGGGCATGACGGGGTTAATGGTTTACAATTCTCTTTAAATTGAACGAGAATTATGAAAGCGGTATTTCAAGATTCCTAGTTGAAGTAGTCCACCTGAAATTCCCAGCTATCATAAAATTTGAAATTTCTTTGGAACATATATAAAATATAATTTTTTTCCTTTTCTAGATATGCTTAAAAATGGGTTCAGTCTCCCCAAAAAGTTGTTATGAACATGATAAATACTGGTGTATACATATTATCATAAAACTATAGCGGTCTATTTAACTCTTGCATGTTTGTTTAGGCTGAGATTTTGCGGGAAAGTCTGTGGCAAAGGTGATGCAATTTGTGTGATCAAGAGAATTTTAAAAAATATATAAAACAATTGTCTTTTATTTATGTCCTAAACACACCTTGTTAAAAGTTTGCAAAAGTATTCATTAAAACCAATTACAAAGGTACTTTCTGATGCTATAAAATTTTTACTAATTTACTGCATAATAAAATTGTAAGGCTGTTAAGCTTAAACAATTAGACACAATATGCATCCGCTCTTTAGAGTTCGCTTGCTATGATCCCAGTGTTTCACTGTCCATCAAGGCAGAAAGTTTTCTAAGTACGCTGGAGCCATGATCAGACTGTCCGCTTCATGTCTGATATGCCGGCCTCCCAGGAACTCCTTTACTGGCCCAAACATGTAGAAATGGCTTGGAGCGAGATCAGGACTGTACGGGGGATGTGGCAATACCTCCCAGTCGAGTTTCTGTAATGGTCAAGTGGTCTTGACCATTGAAGGTTTCCTCCAGTTTCTCTGGTGGTCTTCCACCTTCCAAAAACAATGGTGCCCTATGATGGACATTCAGAGTTTGTTCCAGCCTCCAACCCATTGGTCCTGTTATCCAGTGACACAATAAAAGTATAGCTCATGTCAAAAAATACTTTAGAAGATATGACAAATCAGGATATGTTTTGACTTTCTATGACTGGATTAAATCTCATATAAGAAGCATAAAGTATAAAGATGAGCCAGGTATGGTAACAGCATTGAGAAGTCTGCAGACCTGCTCAAAAAAGCAACTCATGGCAATTTATTGCGACAAGAGATTCTACTATGAACATTAAAAGATTGACCGAATCCCCAGCTCGGATCCTGGGACACTTCGTCTGCTATTTACTCTTGTGATATGTGTCATGAATTACTGTTTTCCCAACAGTCATGTGGATTGTAGCGAGATTAGAATCACAGTCACATGCTGGCTAAACAGTACATTGCTATTCAAAGAATTCCCAAAGGTAATGTCATGCTTGGGCAGCCAATGGTCAGAGAAATCACCTTTCTAACTAGGTGACATTTAGAGGTTTAGTTAAGGCTGCGTCTGTAGGGTTGGGACGGCATTGAAGTCTGGATTTGGAATAGTATTTTTTGCATATGCGCTACTGGACTTTTAGTTATGTAATCAAATATCAATAGCAGATGAAAGCCACTAGGCTGACTAACTGAGCTGACTAAGCGCTGACTAACATGAATATTAAGTTGAACAAGAAGAGTCTGTTTGGGTGGCATTACATTAGCTGATTAGATTACGTCATGGAAATATTGTGGGTATTGATTATTGAAGTGATTCATGATACACTGAAAATCATGGAAGTCAGAGACAAACCGATAACTTTAATTTATGCACATTTTACAATTTTATTTCAATCATTTTTTGATTCTGTACAGTCTGTTTTGGGACAATGTGCATTGTTAAAAGTGCAATATTAAATAAAATTGAATTGAATTGAATAGGCAATTCACAGGTATGGTGGGTTAGTGGTTAGCACTGTGGCCTTGCACCTCCAGGGTTCAGGTTCGATTCCTGTGTGCATGGGGTTGCATGTTCTCCCTGTGCTTGGTGGGTTTCCTCCAGGTACTCCAGTTTCCTCCCACAGTCCAAAGTCATGCAGATTAGGCTAAACCCGGGTTTCCTCCGGGTGCTCTGGTTTCCTCCACAGTCATACACACAGATTAGACTAATTGGCGTTCCCATAGTGTGTGAATGAGCGTGTGAGTGTGTATATGTGTATCCCTGGGATGGATTGGCACCCCATCCCTAAGTCTCCTGGGATAAGCTCCAGGTTCCCCGCAACCCTGTATGCAGCATAAAACGGGATAGACGATAAATGAGTAAGTGAATTGAATTGACTAGTGGGACGGCACGGTGCCTTAGTGGTTAGCACTGTGGCCTCGCACGTCCACGGTCCAGGTTCTGTGTGCATGCAGTTTGCATGTTCTCCCCGTGTTTGGTGGGTTCCCTCACAGTCCAAAGACATTCCCTGTTCCCAAATTGCTCATAGTGTGGTCCAGTCCAGGGTGTACCCCACCCACCTTGTGCTCTAATTCCCCTGAATTATGAAATAGGCTCATTTTGTATACAGGATAAAGGAGTATAGATGAGTAAGTGAGTGAATTTAATAGTTCAATCAAATTAGGTGTAGTATCGCAGACCTGGAAATGTTCATTGAGTTTCTGATTACCATAAGGAAAGGCTCTGCTTGTGATTCGAAGTGTTTCAAACCTTACTGGTGTTCATACGAAACCTTTCTTTAAATGAGAAGTATTTGTGATCGTTGTCACTCTGTTAACGTGCTCTTCCTCTGAACCTCCTGAATCACTCAAAATCAGCAAGCACAGTGTTGAGAGATATTAAACAGCCATGTCATTAAAATCAGAGCTTGTCATTTCTTTGACCTAGAGAAAGAAGAGTGTGACGTTGTGGTTAATATTAAAGCTGCAGCAAACAATAAGCCAGTTTGTAAAGTCACACCTTTAAAGCGCAAGGTTATTGCCGAGGTTCTTGTTAAGGAACACGAAAATCAAAAGAAAAGCAAACAACCGAAGAACAAATGCACTGTTAATTACTGTGTGAGCCTGGAAAACTCTTCACATAGTGAAATGTGACATGTTCTACAGTTATATGAAAACTACAGACTTTGCTAAACTGGAATTCCTTTCTGTTTTACACGCAGAAATAATGTTAGAGCATTTGAAAATCTGGTTACCCTCAAATGTTGGGAAAAAAACTTATCCATAAATAAATTCACTTTCCAGACAGAAATGCAACCACTTCCACTCCGACTCCACTGAAAGACATAAACACACTGATCGTCTTAAAGTACTGCTGTTCCCAAAACATCCCAATTAAAGGACACCTGTTATTAAAGAAAAAAAGTTTTAAATAACTTCACATATTATGAGTGTACAAACAAAAATGTGCAAGACCAAAACAAACAAACAAGGAAACAAAAAAAATAAATAAAACTTCCTGCATTTTGTTCGTTTTCATTTTTCATTTAAAGTAAACCGTCCCCTAGCTTGTTGCTCAGTCTGCTGTTCTCTGGAAGAGGTGTGGCTCAGCAGTAGCTCATTTACATAGACACTGAAATGATGTGTTTGGACGAGGAGTGAAATGAAGGGAGCTTGAGGTATACAAAATGCATACAAAAGGAGATTTTCAGATGAAGCATTTACAGAATAAAATATGGGACCTTTAAGCTCTCTATCCCCTTTTTATATACCAGCATATGTTTATATTTATGTCATAAGCTACAGTATGTTAATGATATGAGTCTTTGTGTAATGTCTATGCAATCTTTATATCATTTCAATAAGGGCTCTCCAGAACTGAAAGGAAAGCAAAGCCGTCGTCTTCTAAATGTATGACGTAATCAGTTAAAGACGGAAATCATCATTCAGCTCCCGATACGATATTATCACGATATTTAGGTGCAGATTCGATTAAAATTACATGGAGAATTATGTTCCACGATTCTGTCACAATTTTAAACCTTTAAAAAAGGTTTAATGATTACTTTGATGTAGTCCATTCATTACACTGTAGTTCTCTCACTTAAAAACTAAGAGCAGCATTCAATCAATACAAACTAGCTTCAAATACAAAAGAGTTTAACATTTATCGGAGCTGCAAGTATCTCTGTCATCAGCCATAGTTATTATTTCTAAACAGAATTAGTAATTTATAAATTGTTTACTCCTACCACAGGGGAATTATTTTTTAAATACTTCAGGATGCGCCACCTGTAGGATTATAAAGTAACTGCATTGTTTTACCTCCTCATCAAATGCTTACAACACTCAACTCGACAGCGAGCACATGGGGGCGTCTAACTCACACTGTTTTCGACTAATTAGCGCTGGCTGTGTTTTGAGACTGGCGTAAGCTTGTGTAATGAGTGGGTTTGAGACTATTTCACTCACAGAGATTGGAGAAAAAGGCAGATTGGGGGCTTTTAACACTTGTGATTTTTAATAATGTAATGCCATACAATGCATTTCAGAAGCTTCTGCGTTCGCTTTAAATCTGTAAACGTTTGTATCTGAGGCTGATCCACCGATCACCGGTCACAGCCAATCAAACTGAAAACCTATGGAGGCAGATCTGTGTCATAAATAATTCACACAAAAAACACGATGTTCACATGCGTAACCCAATTCACGTGCACGAAAAAAATATATATTCACAAAAAAACACATTCACATGCATAACAAAAATATACATATTCATAATATACGATTCTGCTGTGCATGTGAAAATCGATTTACGTGTGTGAATATCGCTGGATTTGTGTGTGTGTGTGTGTTTTTCGGACTTTGCTGGCACTTTGGAGCATCATTTGTGCTCTTTAGCCAATCAGATGCGACCTAACTAGTCCAGGAGCGCTCGAGTAGCTCAACTTTGCACACCTTTTACTCAGTCGGAGTTAATTACAAGGAAATGAAGTTTTACCGACTCAAACCAAGAACAGGATGCCCGTCTAAGTTATTACTTTATTTCATAATGTTTAATTAATGAACTTCGCCGAAAATAACAGTTAACCACTTTATCATCTTTATAAACACTTCACCCTCATTACATGTTTGTCAATCAAGACAGTCACAGTTTTTAATATGGAGAATAGATGTTTCTGTGGGTCACAGGGTATTCTGATATATCTGAATGCCACCAGATTTTCTTTTATTTCATTAACAGCTCTGTGTTATTTTCGGCGAAGTTCTGCACTTATCTGTCGGTATTTATTTGTACTTTTTTTAAAGGTAAAGTGCAGGTTAATTTGTTATATTTTTACTTTATATTTTGTATAATTTTTTATGTTTAAATGTAAATGTTTTTAATATTCATATTTTTATATTTACATTTTTTTGGGCTGTGGAACGAATAATTTGAGCCCACTTCCAGAACAAATTATGCTCCTAATCCATGGTTCCACAGTATATATATAAACCGGATTCCAAAAAAGTTGGGACACTAAACAAATTGTGAATAAAAACTGAATGCAATGATGTGGAGATGGCAAATGTCAATATTTTATTTAGAATAGAACATAGATGACAGATCAAAAGTTTAATCCGAGAAAATGTATCATTTTGAAGGAAAAATATGTTGATTCCAAATGTCATGGTGTCAACAAATCCCAAAAAAGTTGGGACAAGGCCATTTTCACCACTGTGTGGCATCTCCCCTTCTTCTTACAACACTCAGCAGACGTCTGGGGACCGAGGAGACCAGTTTCTCAAGTTTAGAAATAGGAATGGTCTCCCATTCTTGTCTAATACAGGCCTCTAACTGTTCAATCGTCTTGGGCCTTCTTTGTCGCACCTTCCTCTTTATGATGCGCCAAATGTTCTCTATAGGGGAAAGATCTGGACTGCAGACTGGCCATTTCAGTACCCGGATCCTTCTCCTACGCAGCCATGATGTTGTGATTGATGCAGAATGTGGTCTGGCATTATCTTGTTGAAAAATGCAGGGTCTTCCCTGAAAGAGATGACGTCTGGATGGGAGCATATGTTGTTCTAGAACCTGAATATATTTTTCTGCATTGATGGTGCCTTTCCAGACATGCAAGCTGTTCCAAGCTGTTCCATACAAGCATTCCTGTTTGTGGTGCAGTGTCGTTTAAGGGCCCGGAGATCACGGGCATCCAGTATGGTTTTACGCCCTTGACCCTTACGCACAGAGATTGTTCCAGATTCTCTGAATCTTCGGATGATATTATGCACAGTTGATGATGATAACTGCAAAGTCTTTGCAATTTTTCGCTGGGTAACACCTTTCTGATATTGCTCCACTATCTTTCTGCACAACATTGGGGGAATTGGTGATCCTCTACCCATCTTGGCTTCTGAGAGACACTGCCACTCTGAGAAGCTCTTTTTATACCCAATCATGTTGCCAATTAACCTCATTACTGTTAATTGGTCTTCCAGCTCTTCGTTATGCTCAAATTGACTTTTTCCAGCCTCTTATTGCTACTTGTCCCAACTTTTTTGGGATTTGTTGACACCGTGAAATTTGGAATCAACATATTTGTCCTTTAAAATGATAAATTTTCTCGGATTAAGCTTTTGATCTGTCATCTATGTTCTATTCTGAATAAAATATTGACATTTGCCATCTCCACATCATTGCATTCAGTTTTTATTCACAATTTGTTTAGTGTCCCAACTTTTTTGGAATCCGGTTTGTATATATATATATATATATATATATATATATATATATATATATATATCAACTACTTTCACCTCCTACACTTTGCTTGTATAACTGATAAAAGGATTTCTCTGGAAACTTATTGCACTTTACTTAACTATTATTTATTAGCAGTTTGTCTATAAGAACAGTTGGGGCAGAGCTCCGCTATTCAGCAAATCAATCTCATGTTAATTGTCATTCATACATTTTAAATTATGTTCAAATGTAATATAATTTCCCTTGAGTGTCCAGTGCATAAAACATGTAAGCTAATCCTTTTATTTTATTTCCTAGATCCATGCAACATGCTCAGTGCCCCATTTACAGTGGCTTGCAAAAGTATTCGGCCCCCTTTAACTTTTCCACAGTTTTTCACATTACAGCCACAAACATGAATCAATTTTATTGGAATTACACGTGAAAGACCAATACAAAGTGGTGTACACATGAGAAGAGGAACGAAAATCATACATGATTCCAAAAATTTTTTACAAATAAAAAACATTTGGGGGGCCAAATCACAAGTTTTACAAATAAAAGGGGGCCAAATCACATTTGCTTTCACAGAACAGATCTCAAACATTCAGTGTTTTTATTTATTTTTTCTTACCCTTATAGCTGCTTTCCGGTTTACTATTTCAATAAACAAATATTGTTTTATACCTACACTCATCATGTTCCCTAGTAGTCCAGTGGTAAGAATGCAGTGCTCTCATCCAACCTTATCCAGTCATCATGTAGTCAACGAGGTTCTGACGTCATTTCATCAAAGTAGTTCTAACTTCCGAAAAAATCAACCTAACACCAACCTTGTCCCAAAAATCAGCAATACTGACAAATTAACATCATCACAATATTTTGAAAACTAGAAATTCTTACCGGGTAATAAACTTTTTCCAGCAAAGTAAAAGTGTTTGGACAACTGGAAAACTGAACCTATACTCAGTACTTTATCTATTACTCTAATAACAATCTAAATAACTTTATGCACGTGAGGTCCCACTATGTGCATCCCTACACAGTTAAAATGTATGTAGAACATGCTGGTCACATGATTGCATTCTTCTGTATGCAGCCTTATGTATGCAGATTACTAGAAATCATCTGCCTTTGTGAAGTGACTGAAAGGTCATATAGTTACAAAATCACATTATAATGAAAAAACAAATCTTCAGTAGTTCTCAAAAGTTTTCATACCATCTCAATCTATAATAGTGCATATTAGTCGACTGTGGAGCTCTAATGAGGTTATTATGTTTCACTCTATCACTCAATCATTTACCCAGGGGAAATTGAATTCAATCGAGTTGCAAAGCCAGCATCATGAAACAAATGGAATCATAACTGAAGTGTATTGTTACACCCCTTTGTCTGATAACATGTGAGCTTAACTTCTTCATCTTCAGGCAACATCATTATTAACGCCAGACAATCCCAAGAAAATCTATGGTGTGATGATCTATAGATCACTGACATTCCCAAGTGTATATATGTGAGGGATAGGCTCCAGGCCCCCCCATAACCCTGTATGCAGGATAAAGCCGTATAGACGATGTATGAGTGAGTGAGTATGAGTATTAACTTAAAAATGTTTCAGACTTTATACACTTCCATTCTTCACTGTGAGTGTTTGAGCTTGATGGACAATATACACTCTATGCACAAAAGAGCAACAGAGTAATAGTGTATTTAGTTATATTTTATCAGGCTTTTGGTCACACATTTTACCCAACAGGTCCAAACTGTAGGTAATTAGCCTTTTTGTCCCTGTACTCACAGGAACGTTCACACTCTCCAACCTGATCACAGGGTATTGCATTACTTTTCTGCGCTTGACTAATGCTTCCTGGTGTCATTCTTCAGTTAAGCTGGTGCCAACCTGAACGTCTTACTGGCTTGTTTAATCTTTATATGGGAATAATATTTCAGCTGAGAGAATCAGGTCACAAGAGCAGCCATTAGAGCTTGGCTGAACACACCTCAATCACACCTGGTCACAGATGTGGGATGCAGTGGGCAACATTATGTAATTATGTACTTATTGTTCACTTGATATGACAGCCGTGTGAGTGCACGGTAAGAGACGAGTCATGTGCGTCTCTTTGAAGTCCGCGGGTTATAAATATGCAGTACGTATATTGTGTCTCTTTAAAACTTCAGCGAAAACAAATACTAGACAATAATGTGACACAAGAAAGCGGTATGGATACTGAATATGGTTAATATGCAGTAGACTTAATGGACCTCTATGAAGTTTGTGAAGAATGCAGTTGTTTAGTATTTTGTAATCTTTAAATTACGTCATACGTCATGCAACTCAAGAGTCTGGGTTTAATTCCTGGTCATGTTCGATTCCCGCCGCTGTATGCATGAGGTTGCATGTTCTCCCTGTACTTGGTGGGTTTCCTCCCTGTGCTTTGGTACACAGCTCATTTACAGTGTAACATGCTGTCAGCAGTTGGCCAGTGACAGTTTTGGTGGAAGATTAGCTTTAATTGCAGGGTATTATATTTAACGTGAACTGTGCATGTAGTAATCATAGCCATTTGTATTGTATTTTTAGGGATTTTATGCACCATGTACTGTATAGCTGAAAAGTTGTCTTTTCAGTCACTTGTCTAGTTGTGTTTGACTGCACGCTTAGCCCAGGCAAAAGAGGGTTAGAAATAATAAAAAGTATATTCTAAGGTAATATTTTACCATCATAGTCACTATCTTGGTGAGTATAGTGTTTCTTTTTTTTACATCTATTTACATCTTTACCGTTTTGGACAGACTGCAGTGTAAATATAAAGAAAGCCTTATGCTCCTACATATCATTACAGTACTCTTCTCTATCTTATAGGAACAGACCAGGATTAACAATGGCGCCCCCTGCTGGAGCTCAAGCTGTGCCCCCTCCGGATGGAGGCTGGGGCTGGGCTGTGGTGGTCGGAGCCTTCATCTCTATCGGCTTCTCCTACGCTTTCCCCAAAGCCACTACTGTTTTCTTCAAGGACATTCAGAAAATCTTTGACGCATCCTACAGCCAAGTCGCCTGGATCTCCTCTATCATGCTGGCAGTCATGTATGCTGGAGGTAAAAAGTGCAAAGCGAAAATGAAGGGAGTGAATTCCAAAGACAAGCAAGTGCTTGTGGGTTTTCCTTTTGTTTTGTACAAATTTGTTTATTTGTAATGGGCCGAAATGTGAAGCGAAACTATGACATCAGCATGATGCCGGCATGACAATGACGTCATTGCCATCGCTCTGATAATGCTGTTTTAATATGTCATAATGGTATGAGGGCCTGATGTCATAAAGGTACGAGGGGCCTCTTCTTCTTCTAAGGATTATTATTATTAGGGCCCAAGCACTATAACATCAGCCCTATGTCCTCATAGTGTGTGAAGGGCCCTAATGTGTTTCAAAGGCTTTCTGGGGGTCTTAACATGCTCAAAAATTCATGAAAATCGCCAGGCAAGTTGGAATCTGCTGCCATTATATAGTAATATATTGATAGTCTGGGCCCCGCGCATGGCTCTATTAGGCCCCAGGGGCACATGCAAACAGTTTGACATACACAAACAAAACCTGGTACACATTTAGCGCTCATTGAGCTGAACAACTTTCGCACTGCATGTCCTGGGCTCAACAGGAAGTCAGTTATTTTGGTTAATTTGCAAAAGGCACCCATTGGAATTTGGAATCTATTCCTAGGAAATTTATGTGATTGCCACAAAATCTTGATCTCAAGACATTAAGGATGCAAAAGTGTTGATGGATTTCTCAGATGGGTCAGCCATGACGATGCCTTAAACATGCTGAAAAGTGGTTATTAACTTTCTGCGTGGCCTTATATTGAGTGATGTTATATTGTTACATCACATTGAGTCTTTGGAGTAATGGAAAAGGTCATGTGGTCTGATGAGTCCTGATTGACTCTGTTCCAGTGCAATGGGTGCTTCAGGATATAATGGAAAGTTCATGAAGTGATGTAAATTTAGGCATTTGGCAGACAACCTTATCCAGAGTAACCTAGATTTATGGGGGGTTAAGGTTCTTGCTCAAGGGCCCAACAGTGGTACCGGAACCTTTTTTGTTGTGGGGTTTGAACCTGGCACCATCCAAATTGTAGTCCAATGCCTGAACCACTGCTGTGATCAAGGCTCTGGACACAGTGTTATGATCAGGGGTTTCTTCAGTTGGTCAGGTCTAGCCTCATCAACGTTATGTAGTAATAAAATGAATCAGCTGACGACCTGAATGTACTGAATGATCAGGTTATCACATCTACGAATTTTCTTTTCCCTGATGGCACGGACATATTCCAGGCCTCAAATTGTGAAAGAGTGGTTCTGGGAGCACGAGGAACCATTTTCCTTGAACCCGGCAAAACATTGTTTGCAATCAAAGCTAAAGAAAGTTGAACCTTTTATTTTGCAGCCAGGCAGTGTATTTTACACTCTGCTGGTTTCTGTTTTAACATTTTGCAACTACTTACATGCTTATAATTTTATATTCATCAAGATTTTTGCTTGAAAATGTTATCTAAAAACATGTGTCAGGTTGATTACAAATGCATATTAATAATGGATAGTTTTGTGCCAGACAAGAACTGACACTGTTGTGCATCTAGAATATCACCAAGCAACACGCTTTAATTGATGTTTAAAATATGCCAGTGCATCAGTGTGCAACGAGACATGTAATGCAGATATTCTAGTCCTGGCCTTTGATGTACTGACTTGTTCCTTGTCTTCTTAGTGTCATCTGCATTCATAGTGAAATTATCCAGGTGTGACGCTCCTCACTGACCTCCTGCCACAGATAGAGAATGAATGGAATTAAACATGAAACAAGCCCATACTTCTCCTTTGATCATTAGTGGAAATCATCATTTATGTTTTAGATCAAGGAAGATATTTAGCCCCAGTTAAATTGAGCATATTTTGCACATTTTATTACCAGGTAGTTGTATTTAGGAGCTGTGAACAAGCCTTACATTTGTTACTCCATTCATGAAACGCTGGAAAATGAAGATCTGTGTGATATTATAAGCCTTTAATAGCAGAGATCACTTGAGGCACTGAGTGTCCCAGCTGCACACTGAAGTCTTGTCCTCACTGCTCCTGGTGAAACTCTCCAGCTGCTGTACATGCTAATAAGCAGCATACCTGATAGGTGAAATGTATGTGGGGCAAATTAAGTGAAGCAGCAGCCCATTTAACCTCATTTCAAATAGCAAGCATATTTTCCTAAATGGGTATTAACACTCCTTGGGGCAGTAGCAATAATGTTATTATTATAATACTGCCTTGTTCACTTGAAATGTATTTTACAGAAATTGTGTGGGTGACTATAGTGAGGGTACTCTCATACCTACCAAGGACAGTTATGGTATTTTATTGCCTGGAAAAAAAAAACTGCAGGGCATCTTCAGTACCATGGAAACTAGATCCCTATTAAAGATGTACATGTATATACAGGACACATTAAAGCTTTAAAAATGTTAACACCCCAGATGGCTTTAGGGCTAATTTTAAGCCCCTAAATTAATTTTATTTATCTTTATGTAGTAATTTGTAATACCTTTTTTTGTTTTGATGTTTTTTGAAGATGGTATAAAGACCCTTCAAAGGGACCTGTTATGCAAAATCTTACTTTTTTTATTTTTAGAAATTCAGAAAGATCTTCACCGAGCGAATAAACATAAAAAATTTAAAGAAAAAAAACATTTCCTGCTTTTTGTATTTTTCGTTCCTCATATGAAACACTGGGAAAAGTGAATTAGTGAATTAGGGGATTATATATCAAGAAATACATTTTCCCCTGTTTTTCTACAAAATCAAAAGTCCCAGTTTGACTCGAACACACGTTGTAAATTAATAGTTCTGGTAGTAAAGAGTAAATAACTGTAATTTCTCAGAAAAAAGCATGAAACAGTATTTTCTGTCTGATCCAGAGAAAACATTTAATTTCTGTTTGAATTGTTCTATTTGAATTGTTTATTTCAGGCCCTATAAGCAGTATCCTTGTAAACAAATATGGCAGTCGGCCAGTGATGATAATGGGCGGAGTCCTCTGCTCCATCAGCATGATCGCTGCATCGTTTTGCAACAGTGTTGTAGAGCTATACATCTGCATCGGAGTGATTGGGGGTGAGTGTGTGAAAAATACATGCAGTGTTAATTATGTAAAAATACATTTTACATTTTAAAAAATTGTAACAATAAACAGTGAGAACAATGTGATATTATAGTGATTTTGAAATTGTATATGTGTATATGACATGAAAACTTAGATGATAAGTCACTAAAATGTTTAGTGGTTCATTGATTGCTGCACTAACTATTCTCTCCCTCCCAAAGGTTTTGGTCTTGCCTTCAACCTCCAGCCAGCCGTGACCATGATCGGCAAATACTTTTACAAAAAGCGTCCCATTGCTAATGGCTTGGCCATGGCAGGGAGCCCTGTCTTTTTAAGCACTCTAGCTCCCCTAAACCAGTACCTCATCAATGCTTACGGCTGGAGAGGCAGCTTCCTTATTCTCGGGGGGCTTTTGCTCAACTGCTGCGTGGCTGGATCCCTTATGAGGCCACTGCCCCAGCCTTCGACAAAGAACGATGCCAAGAATGATGATGAAGAGGTTCAAACCACTAAGACAGAGAAGTCTACAGTGTTCCAAATTATCAACAAATACCTTGACTTGTCGCTTTTCAAGCACCGGGGCTTCCTCATCTACCTTTCAGGAAACGTCATTATGTTTTTAGGTTTCTTCGCCCCTATTGTCTTCCTTTCTCCGTATGCCAAGGACAATGGTGTAGATGAGTACTCAGCAGCCTTGCTGCTCTCTATCTTGGCTTTTGTGGACATGATTGCTCGTCCCTCCATGGGACTGTTGGCCAACACACGCTGGGTGCGGCCAAAGATCCAATACTTTTTTAGCTTTGCTATTCTCTATAATGGTGTGTGCCATGTACTATGCCCACTGGCTCAGACCTACACTGGCATGGTGGTGTACGCTGTTTTCTTTGGGTTTGCGTTTGGCATGGTGAGCGCCGTGCTCTTTGAGACACTCATGGACCTGGTAGGACCTCAGAGATTCTCAAGCGCTGTGGGTCTTACCACGATTGTTGAGTGCGGCCCAGTTCTCATTGGACCACCACTGGCAGGTAAGACATGGTTTGTCAAAGATGTGCTATATTGTTCTTTATTATTAAAATTTTGAATACAGAAATTAAGTACTGTACAGGAGTTGGTAACCATTCAATAATCAGTCATCAGTTTGATTAAACCAATCAATGATAGATTAATAATCAGTTTAACTGCACAGTGCAATGCTTTTTTGCACTTGTTGTGTTTCCTGAAAACCAATTGCACCACCATTCACTATTACGTACTGCTACTAGGAGTACTCACATAAGCATCTGTTACCAAATATGTTATGATTATTAACACACACTAAACTACAGTTTCATTGTAGACCAACTGTTATTTACCATTGGCACATGATTCTTGTGACAGATTTTTCATCACGCTCTTCATGTTACGATTTTCGTTCATTTGTGATTTACCTGGAAGATTTTCCTTTGAAAACCAAAGTACGTCCGCATCCGAGAGTGGCCTTTTCTCACTCACTCATTCTGTATGCTGGTTATCCTGTTCAGGGTCACAGGGAAGCCTGGAGCCTATCTCGGGGTCTCAGAGCTCAGGGCCGGGTACACCCTGGATGGCGGGGCCAATCCACCGCAGAGCATACAAGCATACAGTACACATACTCACACAGTCACTCACACACTGCGGCCAATTTGGAAATGCCAGTTAGCCTAATCTTCATATCTTTTGATTGTGGGAGGAAACCAAAGTACAGGGAGTAAAACCACCAAGCATGGAGAGAACATGCAAACTCCACACACACAGGGAATCGAACCCTGACCCTGAAGGTGCGAGGCCAGAGTGCTAACCACTAAGCTACTGTGCTGCCAGATACAGTACTTCATCTGGCATTTTACACAACCGTGTTCAGAGCATGTACATTTATTGGGTATTATACGCCCACGTGTTGCTCAAACTTTATACGTGTTTCGTTTACCCAGCAATTGCCTGAGTGTGCGGAAAAATACATGCAACATCCAGTGTTTTAAGAATTTTTAATGATTAAAATCGATTACCATTTTTCATAACCGATTGCGTGATATGTACAGGAAATTGTAACAACGCAGGTCTCCTGAGGGGCAGAACCCCGTAAAAAAGTGCGCAGGTATCCAGACACTAAAATAGACACGCCGCCGCGTTCACACTGATTGTCTCTATTTAAGTGTCCTGATACCTGCGCAGTTCGTGCGATCATTAGGTAGCACCAGTGAAGGTATCAGGGCCAAAGACAAAGACACAGGATGCAGCAAGCCAAGACAAAGGCAAAAGACCCAGCCTCGTCTTAATTAGAAGTCGGCATGATTGAATTAATAAATGCTCATTTTATATGTAATACACAACTCATTTAGTGCTTAAACAATAACAGTACCTCGAACCATTGTTGCCTTACAGGAAAACTATTGGATGTTACTAAGAACTACAAGTACATGTACTTTAGCTGCGGCTGTGTGGTCATCTTCGCCAGCATCTGGCTCTTCATCGGCAATTTCATCAACTACCGTCTGCTGGAGAAAGAACGCAAGCAAGAGGAATACAGACAAGCAGAACTTCAAGAGCCTGACAATGATCCCAACGATACAGGAAAGGGAGAGGAATCTGACAACCTCAGTGGGAAACAGGACAATTCTGTGTAAAGAGAAACGAACATTTAAACCTCTTCCAAATAAGATCTGGGCGACACCCCACACATATGTCCGGAGCAGAAGCAAAGAATGTCTTGCCGGGGTGAAATAACAAACAACTGCCAAAGTAAACCATGACTGCTGTGAGGGGACCAGTAGCGTAGTGCTTAGATCAATTATTTAGATGGGGGTCAAGGAATATGGACGGCAGAGCATACAGGAGTAGGATGAGTTAGACCACAGATACCACAGATACACCTTTCTATGATATTAGGATTTAGTTTAAAGCCATTTTATTAATGTTTCAGCTCAGGAACTGATCGAAATGATTTCAGAAAAACCTAAATAACTCTGCCAGATTGAGACTTTTGAACACCGTGTTTAGTTATTTGCTCAAAAAGCTGATTAACCAGCGACACTTCTGTGAGCTACATGCTCATATCTGCTGCACTATAATTTATGTTCTGTGTAGTCAATACACCAAGACTGAATGTAAATCATTATGCATGTATTATTATTATTATTATTATTATTATTATTATAATAATTACTATTATTATTAACATGGGCCTTAAAACACTTCTGACCAAAATGTAAAAAAAAAAAAAAGATTTTTGCAGGTGATGATCACATAAGCCTCTATATATTACATAACCTTTAGTTTTCTGCTGCGGTATATACAGGGGAAGTTATATGGTATTATTCTATGGACAGTGCTATTTTTTTAGGTAAAGTAAATGTGCAAAAGTATTTAAATATTAGGTATTGCCTTAAATGTAAATAATACAACTAACCGCCTAAAGCCCGTATATAGAGAGCTTCCTACAGTATATGATGTGTGTGTGTGTGTGTGTGTGTGTACTGTACATACAGGGTGGGTGAAAATTAACTAGGTAATATTTAAATGGAACTCATATTATCACTGGAATCAAGATTTAAATTCATTGTTTTTCAGCTGTTCCCTTTCAGGAGTCACCAAAGCGAGTAATCTGCCTCCATCTAACCCTATCCTCTGCATCCTCTTCTGTCACACCAACTAACTTCATGTCCATCCATACATCCATAAATCTCCGCTTTGGTCTTCCTCTAGACCTCCTGTCTGGCAGTTCTAACCTCAGGATCCTTCTACTGAAATATTCACAATCTCTCCAAACCACCTCAATCTGGCCTCTCTGACTTTATCTCCAAAACATCTAACATGGGTTGTCCCTCTGATGAACTCATTCTTGATCCTATCCATCCTTGTCACTCCCAAGGAGAACCTCAACATCTTCATCTCTGCTACCTCTAGCTCTGCCTCCTGTCTTTTCTTCAGTGCCACTGTCTCTAACCCGTAGAGCATCGCTGGTCTCACCACTGTCCTGTACATCTTTTCTTTCATTCTTGCTGATACTCTTTTATCACATAACACACCTGACACTTTTCTCCATCTGTTCCAACCTGCCTGTTCACGACTATACCTTTCCACATTCCCTGTTGCTCTGGACCGTTGACTCCAAGAACTTAAAATCCTGCACCTCTGTAGCCTCACTGTTCCATTGAGTCCTTCTCATTCACACACATGTATTCTGTCTTGCTACGACTAACCTTCATCTCTCTGCTTTCCAGAGCATAACTCTACCTCTCTAGATTTTTTCCTTCACCCGTACCCTGCGGTCTTTAAATAGACTAGGATTTCATTTTTCCTGCGTCGATAATACAGGTATTGGACACAAGAAGCAGCACATGCAATGTAAACAAAGATGGCAGATGGCTTGACAGCTTAGATCACAGCAGGCTCTGAAGTTTGGAATTCCATTGTTTTGTGCAGAGATGGTGGTGTACGGTTAAAGGGAGCAATGGAACACTATATCTGGAGACAATAAAAAAACATTGTAAACAATGAACTTGTGAACGATGCAAGAAGAAGTTGAAAATGCCTTTCATTTCCCTATGTAATAACATACATGTGCAAATTAGTTTCAATATGTTTGTACTGTATTAGAAATATGGACTTTTATGCCTAGTTACTTTTTAACCATCCTGTAGTATTAAATTAGTAATTCCACATGAGTAAACAATCAACTTGAATATTAACAAAATGCATCCTGTTTATTTATATGTTAGTATTCATGACATCATTTAACATGTCTTAACGAATAAAACTGTTGTTAATCAGTAGTAGTAGAAATGTAGCGAGATTGACTATACTTGAATAATATTCAGGATCAACTTTAAACGTTGGTTTCAAAACCAACACAATAATCACACACAAGAATTGTGATTAACAGTGTGTCATGATTAAAATGTTTTGTTTATCAAAGTGACATATGTAAACGTGTTTGAAATAATTGATTTCAAAAATGGTGGCTGCATTGAGGGTCCAAGTATTGTGAATGTCAAATGTTGTCTCCAGAGAGAGTCATTATAGAAAATGTTCCATTAAAATTCAGCACAGGTGTTCAAAGTTCAAATTCCAAAAATCACAATAAAAAAACTGAAAAAGAAATTTTACATACCAAAAAGAATGTACATTGAGTTTGTTATGTACATATACCTGTACATAAATACCTTACTTTACCATCTCTGTGCATCAGCAAAAATCGAAATTTGTGTTTTCCCCATCTTCAGCTGTTCAGTTTTTTGAGCCTGTGTCCAGATGCTTGTTAGAGGCTCTTTATTGAACTGTTCTGAACAAACTAGAGTCCCAGGTATCCAGGTGTTCCTAATGCAGTGCTTGATGAGTGTATAGACAAAATATGAATAAAATTGTTTTTTCTTTATATCTGTCATACATCTAAGTTAATCCAGGACTGTTATTGTATCTCTTGTGTGTGGTTGCTACGTTAGTCTGAGCCATACATCCACACACACATTTATAAAGTAGGACAAAGATTTTAAAGGGTTACTACAGGGAAATGAAGGGTTTTGGTCAGTATTGAGTTATTCACATGTTTAGGGGTGTGACATTTCAATTCAATTGATTTTTTTTTTATAAAGCGGATTTAACAATGTCATTGACCCCAAATGAAATGTCCTGGTATGACAGTATGTCACAATGAGCTGTATGCTGTCTATGTTATGCATTACCAGTATACCCATTGGATATATTTTAGGGTGATTCAGATTTGTGTTTATGATCTAGCACTTTGAATGAAAGCATGGCTTTGTATTAAAAAAGCTTACTTTTTTTTTTTGACACATCTGGTTCCTGATAAATGCTTTCAATATAATAATCTATGTCCAGGTCTTTAGTTATTGCTACCCATCATAATTTTGATATACTCATTGTTTACTTTGATTTGTAGAATATTTTAAACATTATGTCGACCACATGTATTGTTGCCTATTATTATTCCAGTTTATAGTTTTATGCTTTGCTTGTTATATATATATTCACCATAACTAAAGGCTGAAGCTCTAAAATTTTAATAATATTTTAAGATCTTTGACTATTCCATCAAAACACGAACGTGATTTCTAACTAATCAAAAACACCACTGGCCTTATCAAATAAAATAAAAGAGTCAAGTCAATATGGTACTATTTAAAGGATTGAATCATTTGTGATTATTATTTTATTTAGTACTTTTGTTTTATTCATAAAAAAAACTAATGTACTAGAAAAATACAATGTATATCTAATAAAAACAGGCTTATATTGCAGAATGCGTTAATAACTGATAATCTACTCTTATAATTATTTGTGTGTAGTATTGTTATTTCATCATTTTCAATATTTAATACCTGCTTTGCAAATATAAGGAATTCTGGATATTAATATTGTTATTATAAGCAATGTTATATAGAATGTGTCAATGTTATATACAGCTTTTTTAAATTCATTTTGGCAATCTATATACAGTACATCCAAAATGTCCTTTTTGCCCTTTTGTTCTTTAAATAATTTATTTTTTCCATGTATTTCATGTTTTTTCCCCCATTGAAGCTAATTTTAAACCTGTATAGTGCCACCATATTATTTGAAATTATTTTATCATTTTTATTTTTTCCATCAATATTTTTGTTATATAAATTTTAAGCAAAAAAAAAAAAAATAGACGATAAATGTGTGATGTCACGCACCCTTTATATATAAAGAGTGTGTTTTTACTTTTAAGGTTTTAAAGAGGATTCAGTATTTTTACAATGTACTACTCTAATTAATACAGCATACTAATAAATCTACTAATATCATCCTGTCTGCTTTTTTAATATATATATATTTTTTCAAACATTATTGTACACAGTAAATTATTTAATTTGTCTAGGTTGTACAATATTTGATATATAATTTTATAAAGACATTTTAGAAAGCGGACGTTAAGAAGTTAAATATCTAGTTTGTTAAGGTCTTTGTAAGCATGTAATAATTCATACGATTTTATGATTTAGTAACAAATAGCAAGTATTTCCTTAATAATTTATAAATAGGATGGTACATTGGTGTTTATCATTCATTATACTGTATACTGTGTAAAGAGCAATTCAAAAATGATCGGTTGCATTTTGTGCGTTGCATTGTACCATAATTATATAAAAAATGTACCATTGTGTTACCATCTAATTCCACTTATCTTTTAAATCAGAGACCAATCCATAGATTTTCCTGCTTCTTTAAGATTATGTAAGATGTTAAGGATAAGCGCTCACGCTTATGTGATACATTTCCCATTTTATATTCCTATCATGCTGAATGTAAAAAGCAGACATTTTCTATTTTGCTTTAATATAATAATTTACTTAAGTAAATTGACAAAGTCAATACAATTACCTTGATTAGCAGGAGACATCCTGTTTGTCCTAACCGTATGTTTTTATGTTGATATTAAATCATGTCAGTGTGTCTACAGTAAGAGACACACGAGAGACAAAAGCATACCTCTGTAAATGCAGCATTATTATAATACAAACAGGCCAATATGGCTATAATATTACTATCATACTCCTACTGTATTAATATAATACCCGAATACTATTACCAATATCACTTTCAGTTTTAAACATTGTGATAATGAAGTATGTGTTCAAAGTCAGAAGACACTGTGTGTAAATTTGAAAAGGCCATACAGTACTATGAAAAAGCTTTGAGCCACCCCTCATTTGTTCATATTCAATTGAGTGGAATAAATGATATGGATTAAATTAAAGAAATTGGAACAAATGTTTTATTGTGACAGGTTTATGACCTCATTTCCCCTCTCGTCTGTTCCAACCACTCAGCATTCAGCCTCGCCAGTATAATAATCACAGCTACATGGAAACCGCAAATGAGATCCAAAAAATTTCAAAAATTGAGAATCCAAACAGTCCTTCAAGAAGCCTAGATAACTATTCCACAAGTCTACATAAAAAATACAAGAAAGTCTGGCTATTTGAAAGCAAAATATGAAATGAAGAGTGCCTTGAAACTATTGCTCTTTGTACTGCATATGAACAGGAAATAAATTAACAACAACAACAACAACAACAATATTATTATTATTATTATTATTATTATTATTAGTAGTAGTAGTAGTAGTAGTAGTCGTAGTATTAGTATTAGTAGTATTAGTATTAGTATTATTATTATTATAAGATCATTGAGTAACAGCTCCCCCTTGTGGTGGATATTCTGCCAGCTAAGCAAGGAAGAGAAGTAAAATACAAGTCCAAACGATGCTTTTTCTAATACGGCAACTAGTAGGAAAGATTTTATTTACGTAAAAAAAGATTTTTTTACGTAAGAGCTGAGCTAAGGTGTAAAGACACAGAAACGCTATAAGATATTTAGTGTTAAAACAACACCATGCTTTAAAGGCAAAGAATGAGAGTTTGCATGTAATTACAGTAGGTAATCACCTTTCTTATGTTTGTCTAATCTAATTAAAGTCTAGCACATTGCATGCTCTGGTATTTAACAATCCATGAAGGAAGGCGGTATCAATGGCTGCAGCCCCTCCGGCGATGTTTCAGGCTATGTTTTAATGGGGTGTTGCGGGTCAGGTCCAAGCACAAATAGCAGGGCAAGCCGAGGGCTCACCATGTGGCAATGCTCACAGCATTACTAGACCAAGAACAAGAGTTAAGTTCAAGAGGGTGGACCTGAAAAGAGAACTGCATTATTCACTATAAGCCAATGAGAACAAGTTCTAAGGGGTGAATTTATAAGTAACTTATGACTGTAGTGTATTTTTTATGGTGTGAAAACTCACTTATATATAAAGTAATAATTTGATTTTGTAATTAAGAATGACCAAGAAAGTTTGGCAATTCAATATTTAATTTATTTTTAATAATTCATAATTCTTTTTTTTATATATTCTATTGCACTGTTGTAAATATTTTTTTTTTTGATTGCCTGAGCTTGTAGTAGCTGCACCAGACCATCTTTGCCTGCAGCTTCTATCTTCTTTTTGCTATGATTAGTCTGCCTGTTTCACATACTGTATGAGGCGCCAGGAACTCCTTCCTCGGCGCAAAAATGTGAAAATGAGTCAGAACGAGGTCGGGACGTAAGAGGGATGTGGCAAGAACTTCCAGCTGAGTGTCTGTAATGGGCAAGTGGTGTTGGTGAACGATTGTGTAATGTTTCCAAAGACAGATGCATCTTTTCTGCAAGTTGGTGAAAAGATATTCATTGATTTTCAAGGAACATGCATTTCACTCACTGAACAGTCACAGGAATGACTCCAGTGGGCTCCGAGCCACCTTGGCTGAGATCGTCATTCACAGGCATACAGCCTTCTTTTAAATGTTTTACTTTTACATTTAGACATTTGGCAGATGATCTTATCCAGAGTGACTTACAAAAGTGCTATAAGGTTTCCATCATTGGATAGATCCTCACACAGGGTTACTAGGTTACTGTCACGTTTCCCTCTATGTCTACTGTATGTCGGCCGTGGTTGCGAGGCATGATCGCGGAGGCAAGCTGACGGTTAACAAAGTCCTTTATTTTTTAAATCAAACAAAACAAAAAGCACTCCAACACAAACTAACGTTAAATCAACGGTTGCCAGACGCCTGACTGGAGTCCAGCCAGGCTATTTATAACTAAACATAAACCATTAATCAAATTAACTTCCCTCGGTTCAGGTGATCTTCTACGTCACCTGACCGAGGTGCAAACTGGGAACTGAAGTCAAACTGAACGAAAAACAAAACTACAACTCAAAACACAACATAAATATAAATGGCGCTCTGGCGCCATCTAGAGGTTAACCGTTACATTACCCCCCCTCCCAAAAATGCTCCTCCGGAGCATCACCGGAGGCCCCGGACACCCACCCCAATGTTCTACCTCTAGCCTCCTATCCAGGAGGCTGGGTGACGGGGCTGGAGGACTGCTCTGCGGCTGCTGGGCTGGAAGCGTGCTCGGCGGTTGCAGAGCTGGAGAAGGGCTCGGCGGCTGCAGAGCTGGAGAAGTGCTCGGCGGCTGCAGGGCTGGAAGCGTGCTCGGCGGCTGCTGGGCTGGAGAAGGGCTCGGCGGCTGCAGAGCTGGAGAAGGGCTCGGCGGCTGCAGAGCTGGAGAAGGGCTCGGCTGCTGCAGAGCTGGAGAGGTGCTCGGCTGCTGCAGAGCTGGAGAGGTGCTCGGCTGCTGCAGAGCTGGAGAGGTGCTCGGCTGCTGCAGAGCTGGAGAGGTGCTCGGCTGCTGCAGAGCTGGAAGCGTGCTCGGCTGCTGCAGAGCTGGAGAAGCGCTCGGCTGCGGCAGAGCTGGAGAAGCGCTCGGCTGCGGCAGAGCTGGAGAAGCGCTCGGCTGCGGCAGAGCTGGAGAAGCGCTCGGCTGCGGCAGAGCTGGAAGCGTGCTCGGCTGCGGCAGAGCTGGAAGCGTGCTCGGCTGCTGCAGAGCTGGAGAAGCGCTCGACGCAGGCGTGGGAGCGGTCACTGCGCTCGTAGACGGCGTGGGAGCGGTCACTGCGCTCGTAGACGGCGTGGGAGCGGTCACTGCGCTCGTAGACGGCGTGGGAGCGGTCACTGCGCTCGTAGACGGCGTGGGAGCGGTCACTGCGCTCGTAGACGGCGTGGGAGCGGTCACTGCGCTCGTAGACGGCGTGGGAGCGGTCACTGCGCTCGTAGACGGCGTGGGAGCGGTCACTGCGCTCGTAGACGGCGTGGGAGCGGTCACTGCGCTCGTAGACGGCGTGGGAGCGGTCACTGCGCTCGTAGACGGCGTGGGAGCGTGCAGTGCGCTCGACGCGGGCGTTGGAGCGTGCAGTGCGCTCGACGACGGCCCTGGAGCGTGCAGTGCGCTCGACGACGGCCCTGGAGCGTGCAGTGCGCTCGACGACGGCCCTGGAGCGTGCACGGCGTTCTCCTGCATCGTTGGAGCGTGCACGGCGCTCTCCTGCAGCGTGGGAGCGTGCACGGCGCTCTCCTGCAGCGTGGGAGCGTGCACGGCGCTCAACGACGGCTCAACGTCGTCCTCAAAGCCAGGAGGCGGTGGTAAAACGGGTGTGTCGGACAGCAGCTGTAGACACGCTGGCTCGCTGTCCTCAAAGCCGAAAGGCGGCGGTAAGACGGGTGCGTCGGACAGCAGCTGTAGACACGCTGGCTCGCTGTCCTCGAAGCTGGAAGGCGGCGGTAAGACGGGTGCGTCGGACAGCAGCTGCAGACACGCTGGCTCGCTGTCCCCGAAGCTGGAAGGCGGCGGTATCTCCTGCAGCGTGGGAGCGTGCACGGCGCTCTCCTGCAGCGTTGGAGCGTGCACGGCGCTCAACGACGGCTCAACGTCGTCCTCAAAGCCGGGAGGCGGCGGTAAAACGGGTGCGTCGGACAGCAGCTGTAGACACGCTGGCTCGCTGTCCTCAAAGCTGAAAGGCGGCAGTAAGACGGGTGCGTCGGACAGCAGCTGTAGACACGCTGGCTCGCTGTCCTTAAAGCCGAAAGGCGGCGGTAATACGGGTGCGTCGGACAGCAGCTGTAGACACGCTGGCTCGCTGTCCTCGAAGCTGGAAGGCGGCGGTGCGTCGGTCAGCGGCTGCTGACACGCTAGCTCGCTGCTGAGTGTCTGCGAGAGAGGAGAAAGCTCCGAGCCCGCTTCGCGGTCATCCCGGAAGTGGAGGATCATCTGCTGGAGCTCCTTAATATGCTCCAGCATTTCACTCACCCGTTCCGGCTCCGGAATCCACCACATGAGCTCCTCCTCTCTCTGCTGCTGCTCTGCCTGGGGTTTTCTTTCCCCCTCGTCACCGCCGTACTTGGGCTTCCTCGCCCTTCTCTTCCGGCCAGTGTGGGGAACCACGTGACCCCGTGCCGCGTCGCCCCTGAATGGCGTCCGCCGAATGGCGAGCCTGCAGCCCTCCCAGCTTTGTGGTGTGTCTCTCTCTCTCTCCTCGCTGCTCTCTCGTAGGTGCTCCTGCTCCTCCAGCAATCTGTACTCGCAGCTGCGGTACATCTCCTCCTCGTCCTCTACCAGCCCGATGTTATAGTCCCAGCCGTAGTCCTCCTCCTCGCTGTACCGCCAGTTCGTCAGCTCGGGCAAGATGGCCACTGCGCCCCCCCCAAAAAACTTCAGGAGGGGATCCTCCGCCATGCCTCTTGGTAGGTCTGGCAATCTGTCACGTTTCCCTCTATGTCTATGTCGGCCGTGGTTGCGAGGCATGATCGCGGAGGCAAGCTGACGGTTAACAAAGTCCTTTATTTTTTAAATCAAACAAAACAAAAAGCACTCCAACACAAACTAACGTTAAATCAACGGTTGCCAGACGCCTGACTGGAGTCCAGCCAGGCTATTTATAACTAAACATAAACCATTAATCAAATTAACTTCCCTCGGTTCAGGTGATCTTCTACGTCACCTGACCGAGGTGCAAACTGGGAACTGAAGTCAAACTGAACGAAAAACAAAACTACAACTCAAAACACAACATAAATATAAATGGCGCTCTGGCGCCATCTAGAGGTTAACCGTTACAGTTACTAACTAAGTACCATCAATCAAAAACATTTTTTTCCCCTGGGGGTTGGAAACAATATTTAAACTGAGAATTTTGATTGTGCAGAATATCAGGACACAGGTATGAAAGTAAAAGTCCCTTTATTTCTCTATATAATTCCCTGCTACTGTACACTAATACACTCATCCCAGTGTGTTTTAGTGATTGAATACCATCAATACAGGTCCTTCTAAAAAAATTAGCATATTGTGATAAAGTTCATTATTTTCTGTAATGTACTGATAAACATTAGACTTTCATATATTTTAGATTCATTACACACAAATCTGACACAAAAGTGGTTTTGGCTCTGTAAGCAGGTGCCAGGTCGTGCTGAAAAATGAAATCTTCATCTCCATAAAGCTTTTCAGCAGATGGAAGTATGAAGTGCTCCAAAATCTCCTGATAGCTAGCTGCATTGACCCTGCCCTTGATAAAACACAGTGGACCAACACCAGCAGCTGACATGGCACCCCAGACCATCACATACTGTGGGTACTTGACACTGGACTTCAGGCATTTTGGCATTTCCCTCTCCCCAGTCTTCCTCCAGACTCTGGCACCTTGATTTCCGAATCTTCTTCTTTGTCTTTCGGCTGTTCCCTTTCAGGGGTCGCCACAGCGAATCATCTGCCTCCATCTAACCCTATCCTCTGCATCCTCTTCTCTCACACCAACTAACTTCATGTCCTCTCTCACGGCATCCATGAATCTCCTCTTTGATCTTCCTCTAGACCTCCTGCCTGGCAGTTCCAACCTCAGCATCCTTCTACCGATATATTCACAATCTCTCCTCTGAACATGTCCAAACCACCTCAATCTGGCCTCTCTGACTTTATCTCCAAAACATCTAACATGGGTTGTCCCTCTGATGAACTCATTCTTGATCCTATCCATCCTTGTCACTCCCAAAGAAAACCTCAGCATCTTCAGCTCTGCTACCTCCAACTCTGCTTCCTGTCTTTTCTTCAGTGCCTCTGTCTCTAAGCCGTAGAGCATTGCTCGTCTCACCACTGTCCTGTACACCTTTCCTTTCATTCTCGCTGATACTCTTTTATCGCACAACACACCTGACACTTTTCTCCACCCATTCCAACCTGCCTGTACTCGTCTCTTCACCTCCTTTGAACACTCTCCGTTGCTCTCGACCGTTGACCCCAAGTACTTAAAATCCTGCACCTTCTTTACCTCTGCTCCCTGTAGCCTCACTGTTCCTCTTGGGTCCCTCTCATTCACACACATGTATTCCGTCTTGCTGCGGCTAACCTTCATTCCTTCGTACCTCCACCTCTCCAAATTTTCCTCTACCTGTTCCCTGCTCTCGCTACAAAGCACAATGTCATCTGCAAACATCATAGTCCATGGAGACTCCTGTCTAACTTCATCTGTCATCCTGTCCATCACTAGAGCAAACAAAAAGGGGCTTAGAGCCGATCCTTGATGCAGACACACCTCCACTTTGAACTCTTCTGTCACACCTACAGCACATCTCACCACTGTCTTACAACTCTCATACATGTCCTGCACCACTCTAACATACTTCTCTGCCACTCCAGACTTCCTCATACAACACCACAGCTCCTCTCTCGGCACCCTGTCGTACGCTTTCTCTAAATCTACAAAGACACAATGCAACTCTTTATTACCTTCTCTGTACTTCTCCACCAGCATCCTCAAACCAAATACTGCATCTGATGTACTCTTTCTAGGCATAAAACCATATTGCTGCTCACAAATTCTCACCTCTGCCCTTAACCTAGCTTCCACTACTCTTTCCCACAGCTTCATTGTATGGCTCATTAGCTTTATACCTCTGTAATTGCCACAGCTGTGCACATCTCCCTTGTTCTTAAAAATCGGCACCAATACACTTCTCTTCCATTCCTCTGGAATCCTCTCATTCTCCAAGATCTCGTTAAACAAACTAGTCTGAAACTCTATTGCCACCTCTCCTAAGCACTTCCATACCTCCACAGGTATGTCATCAGGACCAACAGCCTTTCCACTCTTCATCCTCTTCAACGCCCTTCTCACCTCACTTTTACTAATATTTGCTACTTCCTGCTCCACAACAGTCA